>JABFPN010002580.1:0-21576 GCA_022817305.1 Leptoteleia sp. ZL-2020 | reverse complement strand
ATCTGTACTGGTTAACAACTGGGCCATAGTACGGCCAACGTTATCATCCCAGTACTGTGCCAGTACTGGCAGACAACAGAATCTGTACAGCTGCCAGTACAGGCAGTACGGCCGCCAGTACTGGGCCAGTACTGGGCCGTATTGTAATTTCCACATGGGTAATGATTAATTATTTAATAAGTTAATTATTTTACACTGAAAAAAATAACCACTTATATTAAACCGGATTATGATAATAATAAGTGGATTTTCCACTTGATATTTTGATAAAAATAAATGTGGTTACTATAAGAATAATGTTCTTATCATAAGAATAGTATTATTATGTTTAAAGGAAATCATGTTAATTCTATATAAGATAAATAGTTTTAAATTCAGCATAATTACATAAGAAAACTGTCCTCTTATAATAAGCGTATTATTTTTTTCAGTGTAGTTGTTTCTATTAAGTAATTTCATGGGTTTATGTAGTACAAATTCTTGCCTTGTTAGTATTCCTATTACGGTATGGTAAAAGTTAGTAGAATTAAAGTAATTAATACCGCGCTGTTATGATAAAATAAATATTCATATATTTTAGGCATATATGTCTGCATATATGTTTTCAGGAGCATATATGCTTTCAGAAACATATATGCCACATATATGTCTTATATATGACTGCATATATGGCAACCTATATAAATTTCTTTTCATGGGTTGTTTTATCCTTTGATTAGTGCTAAGTAAAAATCAACATATATGTCGCATATATACAGAGAAAACTATATTGTTGCATATATAATATGTTACATATACAGCGACGTATATGAGGCTTATATGTGGCGTATGTAATCTTTTACATGGGTATAATTTCCAACACTTTTTCGTGTTAATTTATACGTTCAGGATAAGTCTGATGTAATTTACTTTATTTATTTATTTTACTTTACATAATTATGATTATCTTCTTCATGCCATATTATTACTATTTATTTTACGTCCAATACGAGAATTTTCCTAAATTTCACATAAAATAAACATTATTTAATAAAAAATGAGCATATACACAGGAAATCGTACTTTTAATACAAAATAAATACACTTCTTTCCAGTTATATTATTTAAAAGTAATATTTATTTTTAAGCTCGCTTTAAATTAGCACTTCGACACATTGAAATGTTTAGTACGAATTAATTTGCTTCGTTAAAAATCGGGCTGTATTTATTTAGCCTGTTATGTGTACATTGCTGTGGGAAGGTTTACATGTCTGTCAAATATATTCATGACATATCAAACGTATTGATTATCGTAAATTTAGAATATTTTAACATTTACAATTTGATTATATACGAACTACGTATGTTTAATTGAAAAAAATGTCTGAAAAACTATAATTTTATTATATATGAAGTAATAAACGATAATTTTTATATTACATTTGAGTTAAAATTATTTTAATATCTTGAGTTAGTGGATTTTTATTTATTTATAATTTACATTTGTTTAAATGTATAGTTTAAACTATACTTCAATTATAGTTTTATAATTTTTATAAATAATTTTTCATTTGACGAGTGACAAAGGAAACTTAATATTTCAGTCTGAATTTCGTGTAATTGCATTATAAAAACTTTACATTTTTTCTTCAAGTTTCAATACTTCAAACTCAATATTTCATATATCCTAAACAGAAACTTGAAAATCAGTGACACCTAATTAGCTTTAAATTAAATAAAAAGTTATAAATGCCAATGGAATTTTAACAATTAAAGTGTCCGTCAATGGAATTTTTTTAAAACAGTTTTATTGTATACGTGTAATAAAATTTAAAGAGTAATTTATGGAATTTAAATAATTTATTGGACTTAGTAATTTAAACACATTACAAAATGATAAAACATGTGAAAATTGTGGAATTTTGTACAGAAATTTTTTAAACTTGTAGGAATTCTTTTTTCATTCATTTATTAGGTTTCCAGAACAAGTCTGATCTAAATATACCCGATATGTTTCACATTCAACAGCTTTTGCAAGATTTTTTAGAAGGAAAAGAATTTTTTAAAGTTTTCTTTTTCTTTCCACTAGACTTTTTTTTCGATGAAATTTATAAATCAAGGAGTTCGTTGCAATACAAATATAATTTAATGCTTTTAAGTGACACTACCCGATATATTTGTGATTTGGATTAAACAAATAGAATATCATTGAAAATCGACGGAAAGCAAAAAAAGGTTATTTTCCCAAATGGGGACGCGTCACGAAAGTGGTTCAATTGAAACTGTATAACAATGCAGCAGTATTTCGGCGTGAATTCAAATATAACCGATTTGTGTATAGCCAAAAATAGTAATTGATGAAGAGAATTATTTTAGCAAAAAAAAAAAAAATAATCATTATTCGAAAATACATTAATTTCGGACGTTTCCCAAGTTTTTTTTTCAAACTTGTACTAATTTAACTTATAATTGTTAAAGTTAAAAAAAAATTATAAAAATATGTATTACAAATTTTAGAAATTTAGAATAATTACTTGTAGAAATTTTATTATCTAATAACTAACCCATGTAAAAATGATCATATATGATTTGAACTATATAAAAGCCTCGTATATGTGGCTACATATATACCACAATATATTTTTTCTGACACTTATGTCACATATATAAATTTTTACCTGGACAAAATAAGTCACTTTTATTGTACCGTATAAAAAAATTTTTAAAAAGAGATACATACAGTTTCTTTTAAATTGTAGAACTTTTTACCATAACTTTTTTCTACTTTTGCAATAATATTGAAATCTTTTACCTGTATCGAAGAAACCCGTATAAATGCTAAAGTACACATATATGCATATTAAACCAGTATATTAAAATTATCTATACATGTATAATGTACACGTTTATTATATACATTTGCATTACATTCTGAATTCAGTGATAATGATTAATTTTGTACTGTGAAATGAAATTCATAAATTAATCAGTAGACGTACTAATTGCATATATTACATATTGGTAGCATTTATTTTTTCAATGCACACAAACTAACATATCTAAATCAGTTAAACACACTGAAAAAAAAAAACATTAAGAATTATTGTGCTGGAACCTTAAAGCGAAGCCGTTTGTACAATATAGAAAAAAATTACCGTGCCAGCACAGTAAAAATTCTGGTAAAACACACCAAAGTATAGAAAATGCGGTAATTTTTACTGTGCTGGCACGGTAAATTTTTCAATATTGTGCAAACGGTTTCACTTTAAGGTTCCAGCACAGTAATTTTTAATGTTTTTTTTTTTTTTTCAGTGCATTCTTTCTCTTTTGATTAAATATATAATAGTAATAAAGTAAAGTATGTATTAATGTTATTAATGCCAAAATATTTATTACACGTTCTGGTAGAAATGAAACATATATGGTCCTAATATACTTTAACAATTTCATATAAGAAACTGAAGAATTCATGCATGGACATGCATATATTTTCTCTATTCATATATGGCCAATGTATGTCTATATAGGATCTGACTTTGATTAAGAAAAAAACATATATGTCCATATATAAACTTTTTATTTTCTTATATGAAATTATTAAAACATATATGGACCATATATGTATTTCATTTTTACTAGGATTATGACAACCAAGTGTGAGCTAAATTTTATTATTCACCGATAACTGTAACTAAACGTTTTGCTCGGTCTATTAATAACTAATATTACGAAACTGATCTAAACAAAGTGAACGCAGATAAATTTTGCCCATTAATACATTCCCCTATCCGTTTAATTATCTCCCCGAGTACATTTATCCCAGCGAAATGTACCGTAATTTCTGAAATCCGCTGCAAAGTTATTTTATATCAATTTGACCAGTTGATAGTTTTTCATAACGCATTAATGCAAGGATTTTAGGTGCAGGTATAGACGCGGTTGAAAATAATTTGGCAAATGGTCAGGATCGGCATAAAAGCTTCAGCCGTTAGAGTCGGCTTTTAGTGGGATAAGGCACAATTCAACGGCTCTTTTGAGGGACAGTCTGTGTGTCTCGCGCAACCCTCCTCTTTTCTCCCTCCCTCCCTCCCCCTCTCTCTCTCTCTCTCAATTCTACTCGTTTTCTCCCTTCGGATGTTCCGGTTTCCTGTTGCTCTCTACCGACACATATGTCGGCAATTTGTGTGATAGATGGCTAGCTTGTTGGTGCAGGAGCGAAGCGTAGTTTCTCAATAACCGAGAGCATCAAAGCCATTACCACGTGCTTTTCACGACGCAATGTTCCGACGATAAGAACTGAACCGAACGTGGCCTTGAAAAAGAAGGGGAAAAAAGATAGACGTGTTATACCGAGGCGCAAGCAAATAACAAAGTTGATGGCAGGTGCGTTAAAATCATTTATCCGAGTCACGAAGAAATCTAACGTCGAATATCACGCAGTCAGTTTCTCATTTTACCTGCAATTGTTTATAACGTTCGGGAGTGACGTGGAAATTGTTAGCGGCCTCTGACAGGATACCATTTTGCGAGAGATGAAATCGTAAAGTATTATATTGATATAATAACAATTCTTTTAGACATTTATGCCTGCGGGTTATTCCAGTATATATGGTTATGAATTGTATATGGAGGGCTTAGTTTAACAAATTTAGATGGTATTTGTAAATATTATTAAGGTTGCTAGTAAACTAGCTGTATGCTTGAAACAAATTTTGAAAAATTACTTTCCTAAGTTATGGGACTGAAAAATGAAATGTTTTCAAAAAAACAAAACAGAAACTTTGTTTTTGTTTTGTATTTACATTTATTGTTTCAATTATTATTAATAATTATTATTAATGCATTATTATATTATTTTTTATATTAATAATATTGATAATTAAATAAATATTTCGATAATTTGTTGTGTTTTAACAAAGTTAGAGTACTTTTTAATTTCAGTTAAAGTTAGTTCTACGTGAGATAAGATTTTTTTCTTTTTGTATTTTGAATCATAATTAAAGAAAAAGTATATAGAAGACGTTTCCATTTAATTCCAACATTAAACACAATTTCAATAATATATTACTATAGTCAATTACAATATCTGATATGTATTGATATGTTTTTAAATATCAGCTTGGAATATCTTTTAGCAATAAACTTTGATGTCGTCAGCCACAATTTTATCGCTTCACTTTTCTCTTTTACTGATTATGTTTTAATTAAATTTGTCTCCGATTCGTAAACGCTTTGATATTTCAACGTTAATATGTTAAATTGTATTCGTAAACGCCATATATGTAAAGAAGAAAGAAACAAAATAGTTAAATAAGCAAGCAAAAGTGGAAACAAACGCGAAAGCTTTTTTTTTAATCGATTTTAAACAATCTAAAAGGTATTAAATTTTACAATATTAGTTAATTGGTAATATGAATGTGAAAGATAGGACTAAACAACGAAAAAATTCCACAAAGCAAAACATAAACAAACTGTCTTTATTTTGTTTACATCCGTTTTATCGTTTCATTCTTCAGTTCCATATCTGAAAGTCTGAAAAACTGAAAATGTATGAAATAATATATTACATACCAAGGACTCTATAATCCGGGCAGGAAATCACTCGGGGGGGGGGGTGCATCCGAGGGCGAGAAACTTTTCTGCTTAGCATGTAGGAAAAGTAACTTTTTGTTCGACAAATTTAAGAAAATTCGAGGAAAATTGAATGAGTTTTATGATGATCGCTTGATATATTCTATATCCCTTACGGACGCTGTCAAGCTTTCAGTTCTGAACTTTATAACAAATAATTCTACTATCCCCAATTTAAAAGAATGGAAAATTTTGATATTAAATCTAGATTTTTATAGCTATAAACAGTTTTTATTATTTTTTTTTATATTAAAACAATAACATTTAAAAAGGGTACAATTTAATGGTGGGTACATTAGTAAATATTGTTAAATTGTTTATGTTATCAAATATTCGAAACAAGTGTAATGTAACGGGATATTCGTCATTTTTTGGAATGCAGACTGATAATTTTAGGGCAGACCTCCCTCTGAGGGTAGCATTACCGTGAGATATGACTTTGGTTGTGTTGAGTGGTAATCGAGGATTAAACTTTAGGGGTGATTTCATTTTGGGGTTCATGTGGAGATGTACTGGTTGATGCAAGGGGATACTGCAGGGTAGTGAAAATGTATCTGAGCGCCATTTAGATGGTATTTTCCAGCGTTCTATCGGTGATGTCTAAATTATCAACGTATTGCTTGTGAATATTCAGTAAAGTATAATTTCGTCTAATTGAAATATAATGACAATAAGGAGGCGAATTAAATTGTAATAGCAATTAAGTTACATGTTAAAATAAAATTCCCAGTTGTATCCATCATCTAACGTTTTTTGTTTAAATTTCTATAAGAGCTAGTAAAAGTTTTAAAAAGAAATATAAATAAAATTGATGGTATAATTCCAAATATGGTTAAACGTACTTTTAGTTTCTAATAATACTTTGAAATCATAGTCGGAAACTTGAAACGTCAGATACGGTTAATAATCAGAATTGACAAAGGGCTAAAATTGATTATTTCATTACCTTTCGATCCAGAGGGCCTTCATCAGAAAATAATTTCAGGAAATTATACAATCGAGAAACCTTTGGACTACAACTCTGTGTATTAATACCGTGTTAATTTCCAATCGAAGCCCAAATGTTTTTAATTTGAGTGACATCGGGAATTTTATTAATGTAAAACAGATATCGATTGAAGGGAATCAAATTCTGTTCAATTCATTGACAATAAAGGAAGTTTCATAACTTCTGTCTTCCTTTTACGTTTTATTTTTACCAGGTAAGCTTTTATTAAAGCTTAGCAATAAGGAGCAAATTTGTAATCTGGTTTAATTTGTAAAAAAATTAACCAGTCTTGATGGGATACTTCCAAATTTTGAGCCAACCTAAATTTAACAGATCCAAATCAGTAGATTTAATCACGTGCAATCTGATCTGATTGTAATTCCATTTAATTGATTAAATTGATTAAAATTGTATGATGTTTGATAATAAAATTGCAATATTTGTATTGTGAATTTATCTCTCCTTTGTATATTTATAATTTTCTTTAACGGAATTTAAATGTCACATATTAATTTAGTAATTTCCAATGAATTTGTCATGTAAATTCGCGTTTCAACTCGGAATGAATAACAGCTAACTGTTTGCTGTTAATTAAGTGTATTTCAGGCATTGAAGTAGAGTTCATCCTGGTCTATCGTAGAGCTTTCCTAACCAGATTCTTTATTAGTGTTCTCCGTTACCTTTCTTTACAAAAGCTTGAGTTTAGATGGGATCTAAAGTAGGCCCAAGATTAAATCAAAAGTTACTCAATTAGTGTCGAATTTCAGCTGAGCTTAAATTTCTCGTAGAATAAAGGTGATGAACCTTTATTAAGGGATTGTTGTGATTTTATTTCAAATTAGTCGTTTTTCCCTGTAATTTCGTTCTTTAACGTGCCACTAATTCATTTTATATTTATAACAAAGTAACTTTGGTATTTTATGCAGGGTCGCAGAACATCTAATTCAGCAACATTTCTATTATGTATTCAGTGGCGTCTATACGACGTATTGTATGGGTGGGCAAAACATCTGTTTTCTCTCTCCCTATCTCTTTCTTTATCTGTCCTATTTAAATATACACATACACCAAAATATTCGAATGAGCAACCCTCTATTTTACTTACACAGTTCAAGTACTACTGTAAATATTGCAAACGGATTTATGTGTCAAACAGAAAATGTTATATTTTTTTTTCCTAATCACAGTAATTTAGTTTCTCACCCATATATCTTTTTTTACTTTAATTTTATTATTATTTCTTTTTGTGAATTTCTTTGAAGATGAGGATAAATAATGTAATATTAATGATTGTTCTTTATGATTTTTTTTATTTCATTTATTATAAAGTAGGATTTTATATAAAATACATAATTCCCAGTAAAGTTACATCATCAATCATTGAAACATATTATATTGCTATTTTAAAAGTGAATACCAATAATCTACAAAGCTCAGAGCTGATATAATGCTACATTTAATAATTTAAAGTGATATTTTACTTAAATAAATAAAGTTTAACAAAAGTGACCTGGGATAATGTAACATCTCATCAAACCTGTAATAATTGAGCCTGACTGAATCAATACTTTTTTCACTAAATATAAATATTTCAAATTTATCTCATCTTATTAACCTGTAAATGTAAGTTGAAATTATAAATTTACTTTTATGTTAATGTGCATACCTTATATATTTAAATTAAAATCATTTCTTTCATCTGCATTAATTATCCTAATATTTTATATAACTGTTTAATAGAACTATTTATTATTTATTAACTATAATAATACTACTGTGCTTATTTCATTCTAAATATGACATAGTACCGTAAATTATGATTTGTGCAACATTGCTCGTACATCAAATATGATACAAAAAAAAATAAAATAAAGATATGTACAGTATGAATAATTAAATTAGCAATAGTAAATAATTCGAACTTTTTTTTCATTTAAAACGACGTGTAAAAATATTACGCGACTGTCAAAATACGGTAAAACGAATTTCAATAAATCTTGCATACCGGATAAATGTGGTTGATCAAAGCGGGTCTTCCAGTTAATAACATTCCCCTGCTCGCCTAGTTTAATATGACCATGGAAACATACCTACACTGAGAAAAAAATTGGGATAAAAATTATTATACTAAATGTAAAAAGAGGGACAAATGACATCTTCTTGTCTTAGTTAATACACAGTTTAAAAGAGGTTATAAGAAAAATGAACATTTAAATGTATTTTAAATATCACAAGAATTGTAATTTGTCCCCATTTTTACATTTAGTATAATAATTTTTATCCCAACTTTTTTCTCAGTGTAGGGGAAGCTACACCCCGCTTAACACGAAATCGAAAAAAAACTATACAAAGTCGAAAAAACTTTTGAAAAAACTAGTGAATTGATTTTTACGAGATTTTGATAGAAAAAATTTCTTTATTGAAATCCATTATTACCATATATTAACCATATATGAATTAAGAAAAAAAGATATATGTCCATATATGTTTCATTTTTACTAGGGATAATTGTGGCATAAAAATTGTAAATCAACACGAACCCAAAACTACTCGCCGAATATGAATTTATAAGTTTATACTTCTCATAACTGTTTAATGAATTTATGTTGCATTTAATTATTGCTAAAATTAATTTTTCGTGAAAATTCGCTTATAATCTAAAAACAATTCAGTATCAGTAATTTATCGCTGACTGTATATAATTTGATTTTTGATACATAAATAAATATGCTATCAGAGTTTTGCAATCAATTATGCTTTAATTACTGCAGTTTATTCAAATAGTATTGATACAAATAAATCATAAATACAGTATAATTATGTATATATGATTTTGCAACAAAACTTAAATTTATAAATATTATATAAACCATTGAAATTCTGATACAAGTTTTGCGAAATAAATTGAGTTTAAAATTAAAAAAAGTTTTCCTTTTTTGCATACTTTATCTGTACCTTGAAATATAAAAAAGTATATTCAGGTAAAGCGTAAAGTTTAAGGACGGTTTCGCAATCATTGAGGAGATAAATATTACGTTAAGAAGGAAATCACTTTTTTTTTGAAATGTAACACGAATTTTGTTTCCTAACATAACACGGCTTTAGATTATTTCGACAAGCAGAGTGATGTTTAGTGGTTTTCTCTTCTCAGTGTATAAAACGAAATATTAATGGGGAAAGTCGTAATAAAAAAAGCAAAAGTTTTTCATTTCAACATCTTTCTCTTTTAAGAGAAGATGTCATAGCGCGAGTAATTCTGGAGTTGTAAACTCCCGCGTGGAAAACCTATCTGGATAACGACTGGAAGTGTATGAAAAATTGAAAAATCCAACTCATTAAATCAGATCCAACTTATATATCATTGAGTTTGATTTTATCTGACAAATTTCAGCTCAATTAAAAATCAAAATCTGAAAATTTCTGAAAACTCCCAAATATAATTAATTTTTGTAGAATTTTTCAATCAAATATTTTCATCCGATGGTTTCCTAAATGATTTTTAATAAGTAAATAAAGATATATAAATAATATCATATTAAATAATTAGGCAATCTAATTATCTTCAGAATTCTTTTTCATATAACATAAAAACTGGCGCAAAGTGGAATAATTATTTAAATTTCTATTAGATAATGATATCTATGTTTTTCCTTCGTTCGATATAATTCAGTTTTCTCCGCGAATATTAAATTGTTAAATGACGTCCCTTTGATGGTATCTAACTTTTCCATTTATCATTTTCCCTTGTGTAAACTTGAACCAATAAATTCATCCAAATGGTCTTACAAGTAACGGAAAAGAATAGTGTTTCTGTATCGATCTTCAGCGAAAGACCTTTTTGTCTTACACTAGGTTCAGAGGCGTAATCGAACAATTTTAATTATACCTCCGGCGGACATCGATTTTACATTATTTTTAAAAGTTTTAACTTCATTTACTAAGTCTCCTTTCAATCGCAATTCAACCAAGTTTTATCAATTTATATCTTCCTTGCGTGCCATTATAATACAATTACTCAACACTCGTTGTTTGAGCCGATTTAAAGCAGTTATCGCTAATGGCTATCGAATTATATCTAAAGTAATTTATTACATTTTAATACAATCGAATTAATTTGAATCGATGAATATTCTGCAATGATACGCATAAAAATATTGAAATTTATTTAAATGAACGTTGAGAGTTTAGTTACTCTAAAAGAAAATTATAATAATAAAAATTTTGCCAGACATAACTAAACTTACCCTAGTAAAAACGAAGAACGTACATGGTCCATATATGTTTTAACGATATCACATAAGAAAACAAAAAATTCATATATGGACATATGTGGATTTTCATATATCATCCTTTTATGTGATTTTTCACATATTGTCCTAGTAAAAATGAAACTTATATGGTCCAAGTATGTATTAACAATTTCATATATGGATATATATATATTTCATTTTTTCTAGGATACGTTCAGTTATATTTGACATAATTATTATTACTATTATTATTATTTTCTTGTATAAAATTGTTAATACATGTAGAGACATATATGGACCATACATATTTCATTTTTATTGAGGCAATTAGTACTTATTGAAATAAAATGCATTATAAACTTTTAAAACGAATCAAAATTTAAACGTGGAGATTTTTTTTTTCGGTATTAGTTTATACATTTTTCAATGTGCTATAGATATCAGGAAGAAATGTAAAAGGAAAAAGAGGGCATAGGTTGAATGGGGAAACATAAGGTGAAAGAAAAATGCGAGAGAGAATAAAGAGTTGTGAAATGAGATGAGGTTCCACTTTCCCCTCGAAAATGCTACCACTTGTGCACACCACATTTAACTCTATTCTCCATTCGGTAAAGTATAGGCAGTTGCTTGAAAGTATGTACACATACACTTATTCTATGTATGTCAATTCATATATTAATATATGAAGGAACATGCCCTCAGATAAAGTTCCATAAAAAATTACTATAGTTTATGATAATGCTGAGGTAAATTTGAAATTCTAGGTGAGCTTTAATCTAACTTACAAAAACTTATCACAGTGAGTAAAGAGATCTCTGGTTAATTTTCGTGTTATATGAAAAACTAGTTGGATTAGAAAAATGTTTCTTTTATGTGTGCAAGATTATCAGAAAGTGTCTATTAGACATAGTATATTAAAATTTTTTTGTCTAATTTTACAAGTTACGTTATAATTACCTACTAACATACAGTTTATGTCTAAAATATAAATACGAAATGGATTTATGAAGTATCTGAATTAATTTTCAAAATGATTAAAACATTTTAATCAATCACTCGCTAAATATTAGATTTTAAAAACAATCTCTCTTTAAAAACAAGCTCTCTTGAAATATAATATACTTAATGTATTAAGAAGGATTTTCCATTTAATGAATATTAAACATGTTATTTCCATTCCATTAAAATGAAATACTAATGGTGGAAAAAAATTTTTACCGTACGAATAAAGGAAATTAAAATTTAACAGGATTATGCTTAAATGGAAAACATGAATAGGTTTAAATTAAGAAGATTATCACATATAAGTTACTTTCGTAAATTTTATTAATAAAATGAAACTAATTTCTGTAATTTAACGTAAAGTTAATCTCGTTCTGTTCTTCCTAATTTTAACGAATTTTGCTTTGTTCAAATTAAACTGTATGCTTCATATGTTGCATTATTTAAGCATTATATTCGAATGCTTTAATCCATGATTTTACAAAAAAAAAAAAAAAAAAAAGACTATACGATGTGGGACTTGAACTCTCGTAACCTCATGACTATTACGTAGACATTTGTTATAATAAAAATACAGCAAAGTGTCCTGAATAATATAAATAATAAGCAACATTTTTTTTTGTTTTAATTTAAATTTGTCTCGCATAGTACAGTACGATATTAATAATTAATCATATACGATGAAAATTTTACAGTAAATATTGATGAAAAAATACAGTAATTATTTTTACTTAATATGACACGACGCGTTGAAATTAATAGACCGAGTAACAATTTTTAATATAACATTTTTATACGCGAAATGTGTTTCAATTTAAACATCCTTTTTACCATGACGCTGTTTTAAATTAAACTCAACAATTAACGTTCAACAAATCTTTTAATATTTATTCCGTTCATTATTGAACACGCGAACTAGAATTATCCATTAAATGTTCTTTGCAATTTCACAATTAAAATATTTTAATAAATAATCGAATTTTAGTTTTAATACTCGAGTAAATGAATTTAAAACATCAAACTATGAAATGTGCAGTATAACTACCTAAATAAATATTAATCGATCAAAGTTAACGCTTTGTTGAAGTACCGCCTTCATACTGGCTGCATTTAATATTAAATAAAATATACATAGGGTGAATGAAAAATATCTCCAGAAACTTCTAAGACAATGAAAAATTTAATCATTAAACAAAATTCATGTGGAAAAAAGAAATTACGTCATAGCAGAGACAGTTTCGTAGTAAAAATGAAAGATATGTTTTAATAATTTCATATATGTGACATATATGTTCCTTCTTAAATCATATACAGCCACATTTTTGATATATGGTAATAATTGATTTCAATATAGAGAAATTATTGAAACCATATATGGCTAGAATATCAATTATTGCCATATACAGTCATATATGAATTAAGAAAATACATATATGTCCATAAATGAAATTCTTAAAACACATGTGGTCCATATATCTAATTGTTAAATAATTAAAAAAATATTAAACTTTCGCGCAAATACGTACCTTCATATAAACACTCAAGATTCTTCAGAAGTATGTCAGACTTGGGGCACAATGTTTGGATTAATTTAAAGTAAGTTTTGTATAATTTACAAAATAAGACCGATGATTTAACAAAAGTAGTTGCTTCAATCCCGCGGCGAGGCCTAGCACGCGCGTCTTCTAATTTCACGTGCGAAGCTGTAATTTTCAATGCAGCTAACTACATTATATCACGTGAAAGTGCGGTGCGCAACCGGCACGGTATTTCTCATGGCAACGGGTGTCGCAAAATTAACAGATTTGCGTTGCATGACAGGAGTTGACGTTGCTCTGCAATTCTACCAGGCTTCATCCAATTTGTTTGTCATATCGTCGGCATCTACATCGAACAAATGAAGGAAGCGAAGAGAAGCTTACAAACAGTTCGTTAGAAGAAGCTTTTGAGCCGAAAGTCAAACACAAGAAAGAGCTAAATCTTGACGCTTCCTTCGTTACATCATTATGCTCTTTGCCGTGGGAAAAGACCCTTTCCCAATCTGCACCCGGAGAACATGAGGAATCAAAAATAAAACACTCGTATATTCCCAAAAGGAAGCTCGTTTATGAAGATGCAAAGACATTAAAATCAACGATAGAAGTGGAATCTAGGTCTAGTCATATCAGTAATGTCGTACTAAAGTAATAACCATAGTGAAATTTGACTAGGCTAGGTAATGGTTCGTCAGCCAGGGGTCTAGGAAGATGACGTCACCCTTCTAGGTCACTGGCGAGCTAACCATTACATGCTTAGTCAAATTTTATTAGGAAATAACCTCTAGCCGATTAGGACCATACCAGAGCCATATTAGGTCTCCACCAATATTGATCGTGGAGTAGTAATCTGATCCCTAGGAAAAATTGACTGGATTTTAACCCTAGTATATTTCACATATTTCAACCAGAAGCTATCCAGAAATCTCCCCCCACTTTCCCTGGCTATTATCCAATGTTTTTCGAGATTATGTTCTCATAGTCTTTCTAGTTTCTTCCGTGTGAAATTGTGAACATTTACTACTTGAATATTTAAATACATTTTATCACAAAAAAGTTGATCATTCTTATGACTCTACTTTCTCAGTGTATCATAGAAGCCAAGACCCATTAGAAGAAGACATTTCTTGTCCTCTTATAAAACACTGAGTGGTTTTTTTTTGTTCTATCTAGAGAAAACACTTGGTACGTCTTACAAATGACCAACGATCGAATATTTATGTTTTCGCAGAGATTTAGAGGTTGCAATAAAGTGATTTTCTATTCAATTATATCGATAGGTTTCGATATTATATCTTCCAACAGTATTAAAGTAGATTACTAAATGTTTGATCCTATCACAAGAACCGATTCAGTATTAGAATAGCTTTAGTTGACAGAATCTTTCTCGCAGCCATTCACTGAACTTTTACTTTTTTTTTTCAATTGTGTTTTCTCAAAGAAAACCATTTTCACGGGATTTATTCTAGTACGTTCTACGTGCTCACTTCTCTCCCAATCCAGATCATGGTAAACTGCACTTTTGTGTTACATTGCAGTGCCATTTCGAGACAGAAGTCATTGAAATTCTTTCGCGCTACGGTTGTTGATACATATTATTAAGGTCTCTCGGAGTATTCCTTTTGAATTTATTATGAATCATTCGTAATGACAAGATGAAGCGTTCGTTGCTTTATTATTTGATAAATAAACATTCTGCACAATTTGAAGTCGCGTTCATATTCAATTTCACGAGAGATATAAACACGCTTGATGTTCAAAATTAATCTTATAATTTGTTTTTCATATATTAGTTGTGGAATATTAGATTTAATATTTCTATCTTTTCTAAAAGAATGGATAATTTTGAAATTATAAAACAGTTCAATTAAAGTATTTATTATAACGGATAGTCAAGTGTTATCCTTATCAGGTCCCTTATCTATCCTATTTCTTATCATTCCTATCAGGTTGTATGTTATCCTCATCAAAGATCAAGGCCATTGAATCACCTGATGTTACCCCCATCATTAGGACCACATCTAGCAAACCCGATCAGGTTTCAACTGAAATTCCATTTAACTAAAAACCTTGTCGTGGTCCTGAACAGGCAAACCATGATCTAGGGTGCCATGATTACACCTAATCAGGACCATATTTTAAATGTGGCATACGTTATTTTTTAAAAAATAATTCTTTAGCACATTTCAAGAAAAATTATATCCTCATTACTCCATTTAATGGAATTATTTCAATTGGTACACTGTTACTGAACATTAGCAGCAATTTCGTGATCAATATAAAAACGAATTTCTCCGCTTGGAAGCGAAAATGAAATGGTCATACATGCGTACAATCATAAAACTTTTTCGTGAAGGATATTTGATTTTGCAAGCAAACTTTTCGTATGTGTTGATCACGTTCATACGATTCCACGTATCTCAGAGGTTTAATGGAAACTGCACGTGATATGCTCAGTACGTGCCGCCTAGTCACCACGATTTCATATCTATCGTTATTCATTATCGATCACGATGAATGCTCAAAAGACTACTTCGCATACCCAGCCAAACCGAACCGCCGAAATCTGTTAAGATAAAACAATCGCGTTCCCGGAGAATTATATTAAATCGCCACAGTTTAAGTCTTAAATAGATTTCAGCTGGAACGACACAATTTGCTGATATAAATAAGGACACAATGTTAATTGAATTATTCGTGACGTTAGTATTCATCGTAGTTAAATACATTTATGGTTCATATATGTGTTGAAAATTTCATATAATAGAATAAAAAATTCATATATGGACATATATGTTTATTTCTTAAGACATTTATGGTAATATATGGCTTATACATGATCGATATATGGTAATAATTGATATAACATTCTAGATATATATAGTTTCAATAATTACTTTATATTGAAATCAAGTATTATCCGATATATGGTCGTATAAGGCTATACATGAATTAAGATAAAAGCATATATCCCCATATATAAATATTCTTATACGAAATTGGTACACCTAGTACTCGTGGGTAATTCATTGAAAGCTGTTTTGCTTACCTGCTTAGTAAGCCAGTTTAGTTTGGTAGAACTAATATTGAAACAGAAAAGTAATAGTGTAATATCCGGAATAACATAATTACATCCTTTTTCAACAAATAAAAATTTCTATTTCAATACTAGTGCTACTAACTTAAACTCGCATGGAAAGCAGGTAAGCAAAACAGCTTTCGGTGAGATTTAGTGTTCAACGTATGTCGACCATATATGTTTCATTTTTACTAGGGATGTTTGCTATCAGCCAGAAAATAAAAGATATTTACAAAAAGATTCGTAAAATTGGTTAGTTTCAAATTCCATTAATTTCAATTCAAAATGTAACGTTAAAGGAAAATAAGTAATAACACGAAATTAGTTATTTAATATTATAATTCCAACTGGTAGGCGATCAAAATCGATCATGAGCGAAACTTTACAAAATGTTGCACAAAAGATAAAAAGTTTGAATTCATAAAATGTCGCGCTTGATTCGAATATAAGTACTTTTGAAATGACGAGATCAGGAAATCCATAGGAATGAACGGTGCAGGTAGGAGGCTTACGCGGGCCATTTAAACGTCACGGGACATTGTGCTATAATACGCGTTTGCATAGTACGGCAGTTCGTTAGAGGGTCGTTTGTTTGCTCGCGCCGTTTCAAACCGCTTCGCTCGTTCGAGCCCGAGGCTTCGTCGCCAGACTCTAATCCAGCGGGGCAGGAAGAAGTATAGGTTTATAGGGGTTGAAGCTACCCGGGGATACAGCGGTGAAGGCACGTTTGGCACTTGTCGACCTATAATTTATGTGGCTTTTTGCAAAATTAATTATTGCTTCCGATAAATTCAATGCCGTGGAATTATTATGGATCCCGCGCGTTGACTCTTGCCGTTCAAATGTTTTTACCAAACTTCAGCGCGTGACGTCGCTCGCAATTCGGCCCCATTTCTCATATTATTTTTGTCATTGCCACACTAGTGGTGTTCAAATGTGTTTTTTTTTTTTTTTTGATAGTTCCAATGGACTTAAAATGATTCATTTTTTCGATTCAAAGTATTGTACTGAGTGAAATCAAAATATATATTTTGAATTTAGTTTCAAAAGCACGTTATTTTGCTAATGACAAAATGTTAAAACAAATCATTTTACATTTCCGTTCTATTTTCATATTTGCCGATGTTAAATGTACGAATTCTTTGACCTAATTATTCATTTTCCGTCCGTAAAAGTGATAAAAAAAACGCCGCTTTAATATCAGACAATTTCCATTTACTTAATTGTCATATCGAATTTCAATATCGTGTAAGTAGATTTTTTTTCTTCTTCTTTTAAGACTCCATTTACAAGAGCATAGTATAGTTCATAATTACGTTGAAGCAGGGTCGATGTTTAACCAATTACAATACCTTCTATTAGATTATATTACATACGGGAACAAAGACATAAAATATTATAACATTCTTTTGTAATCATATTCATATCATTTTAATACAACACTCGACTCTTTTTAAAGAGATAAAATTTTATACGCGTTTTTTTAGTTTTAATTTATAATCGTACAATGATTTTAAATATTTTTCTTTTAGAAAAAAAATTTCCGATGTCGGGATTTTTCAACCTTAATCTTGCTCGGGTCGATGTTATACATGCAGTAAAATAAAAATAAATGACGCCGACGAACTCAATTTATCTGATAAAAATATCAAAAATTTCCATCAGTCTTATATGGTATTGAAAAATGAAATGTTTTTGAACAAACAAAATATAAACAGGCTTTGTTTTTGTTTTGTATTTTCATCCATTTTTCTGTCCTTTTTTTTGATGTGCTCGATGTTAAAATCCTTTCGTTTTCAGTTATAGTGGCTGATTTTGTGGGACCAACAGTTTTCCATGCCACAGTACTAACCATTGTGGCTAATACTGTGGCGTTAAAATTTTTACACACGGATACTCGTATAAAAATCAACATATGTGTGGCATATATGTTACACTGAAAAAAGTACGACAGAAAAAATTACTGTTTTTAACTGTATTTTAGCTAAATATCCGTCTTTTAATAAAAATGTCTGTTTTATTTATAAATATTACATTTAAAACTAGTGTATTCCCTTTTAAATAACACTAATTTTTATTATAAGACGGACATGTAGCTGAAATACAGTTAAAAACAGTAATTTTTTCTGTCATATTTTTCTCAGTGTACATATATAGGTCATATATGCGACATATATAGCAAAAATATATATTCCATGTATAAATTTTTACCTTGATAATTAAAAAAAAATATATATATAATCTCAAGTCACGTTGACTTTAACGACGAAATCTGCGCATCGGGTAAATATTTAACGGAATAATGTATAATACACGTCGAACGAATTAAGTGGAATGGGGGGTAGTAAGTTGACGCGCGCATTTGAGATCAACTATTAGATTCCCTAATGAAGTTTTCGCGTGTACACTTTGTCTGCGTAAGAAGTATATTAATATTAACGGGATATAGTTGAAATGTCAGAAAATTGGGTTATCCAGTTGCCAGAAACACGTCGCGCGTCCTCACGCTTCACGGACGCGTCACACGACACGCGGGGGTATCCTTAGAGGCAAGGAAGCAGTGCGTTTCATACGCTCACCGCGACGTACATTGCATATAAGACGAAGAAGTGGCTCGAGCGTTGGCATAAGTTGCGCGGAAACTTCTTAAGAAGTTGACGCAACTCGAATCGAAAGTACCTCGACTATGTTCACTCCTCTTCTCACTTTTCTGGTACACAATTAATTTATCCATATCAAATGGTTCAATTTTGCGCGCAAGCAGTAAATATATAAAACTTTTCGGCAATATTAAGTTCTTGCTCCGGATAAAATGCAGACAATGAAGTTAAATGTTTTGGTAATTTTATGCTGAAAAATGTTTGGCTCAATTATTGAAGTTTTATTGAAAATGGCATCTGTTTGACAATGGCATCCATCTTGATTTTTATATGGGATCACCTTTTAGTAGGGGTTCAGGTGTCTTTTAGTTTCAAGTAGGACATCAGGTCATACATGTCCTTAAAATCTGGTTGGGTTTCTACTGAAAAGTGCCCCTATTCCAGTAGTTACTAAGATGAAGCTTCCAGATGTCTTCCAAACTATATCCAGATATGGCTTCCAGATAATCCAGACAATTATGCAAAACAATTATTACACCCCTTTTAGAAAAATGATAGTACATTTTAATATATTAATGTATTTGTTACATTATATGATACCACAAAAATTTGAACAAAAAAAGAAGAAAGGTAATGGTACCAATTTGCATGGTACAATTTACCATTTAAATGGTACTCTTTTCCATTTAACCTGCGAATCTTACCATTCAGTTTTCTTAGTAAAGATCGTTCCATTGAACATTTTGTTACATGTTACACAGTCGCATGTTCTCCATCGAAGCATTTATGACATAATTGGTTATCCAGCTGGAAATGTTTAGATAAGGTAGTTATGGAATCAATCTCGTTGCTCCGTCAATTTTGTACAAAGATTATTGGTTATTAACATAATAAAATAAGCGTATTAAAAGTGATTTTTTAATATTTATTAATAAACGAATAATCGATAGAAGAGAAATATAAAGAACCTGCCTTTCAACTTTCGAGATAGCGTAATAATAATAAGTTTAAAATTCCCTATTATTCTAATTTAAATGTTAAAAGTACGATGAACGAGTATAATGGTGGGGAGCTTGATATTTCCAAACTAAACACGGCTATCAAAAGACGGTATTACGTTAAATATTTGTTTATAGGATTAAATTTTAACTTGAAATAATGGAAACATCCGAAGTACTTTTAATGCGAGATCTCTCGTGATTTTAAACGTTGACTTTCTATTTCGCAACACAGAGTTATTAACAGACTGAAAATTTGAACCGTGAACGAGGGGAGGGTGACTTCTTTTGTCCGCGCGGGAAGTATTATTAATAATAACCGAAGTATAGTTGAAAACGTACTCACCTGCCGCGGCAGGTAAGAAAGTGTAGAGATTTATCGCTCTCAAAGGGAAATTGCAACTATTCGGTATTCACAATTCATTTCCAAATATCCGCGTGACGTGGAAATTGACAATTTTGCAAGTCAGTTGCGAAAACAGAGAAGACAACGGCGCGGAAGGAAAATGAAAACAACCAACTGTGCCTGCGAGAAAGAAGTTTCGCGCGGAAGTCCCGCGCTTCGACATTGTCAAACGGCAAAAAGTTTCCAGATAAGATATTACGAATTTCTCCCATTATTTCGCCGCGGTACTTTATCTCCCTTGTAAGTAGCTTTTCAATTCAATTTGTAAATCATTTTCGGCAAACTCCAAGTTTCAATTGCGACCCTTGATTCTATATGCCAACACTGTAAATTAATATTTAAGCACACTCCTCCATTGATTGCGATGAAAAATTTTCGTATTTCAAATCGCGAACAATATTATCAGGGTATAATAAGTTTTTACTCGTTACACAGGGAATAATGTTTCTGTTATTGAAACAGTGATTGCTTTGTTAAGTTATATTTGAATATATGTTAAAATTTGTACGCGGAGAGAAAAAAATATTAATTTTTAATAAAAAGTTTACTAGTTTGGCATTACACTTGCAGAATATCATTATTGAACAAAATTTGTTAAATTAGTTTATTAAAAATAGTAACTGTACGTAGTATTATACAATTTAATTACCTGTTTATTAAACTTTATTAAATTGTTTAATAATTGATGTATGAACGACATAGACAATAGATTAGCGACACTGATGAATAGCGACATCGAACGGACAAAACATAAAATAAAGTGTATGTCAAAAATTAGAATTCAGTTTATTCAAATTTGTAATCCCTGATTTCTTAATTTTTAATATTCTTTTCTCTCCGTATAGTGAAATTTTTCACTTTTCGGACGTATCCCTAAATTGATATAAAAACTTTAGTAAAAATGATCCATATATATTTTAACAATTTCATATATAGACATATATGTTTATCCTTAATGCATACATGGCTATATATGGTCGATACACTCAGAAAAAAAATATACTTACTTTAAGAAACCTGTATAAAGAAAATATTCCTATTAAAACTAATAGAAAATCTATTAAAAATAAGAATATTCAGTTAATATACAATAGATTAAGGTTTTTAT
>JABFPN010002579.1:0-21583 GCA_022817305.1 Leptoteleia sp. ZL-2020 | reverse complement strand
GCAACCCCAGACGCTGAACGTTACCACACGCGCACTCTCTCTCTCTCTCTCTCTCACACACACACACACACACACACACACACACACACAGAGAGAGAGAAAGAGGGAGGGAGCAGTTCAAACGCTTACGTTCAAAGATAACAATGGCGCGCTCGAGTTTTTTAATTATTTTAAATAGCACTCGAAGAAGGGAAAGGGGATAAAGGAAATGTTTTCCTTGGTGAAATCAACTATTTCGACGGCCACTTGTTAAGTCACGTGAACCACTGAAATTGCAAATTTAATGCAAGTTTGTTGCGTGATAATTTGTGACGAAATGAACAAGGGGCGGTTTACAATATCAATGATAGATTAAAAATTTGAAAAAAAGACTTACCGTTGGTCGAAGTCCGGGTGGGAAGCGGATGAAGCTTGTCCAGAAGTGTTCGGATGGAAAGTTCCAACTGCATTCGTTGATCTGCAACAAAATGGGTATAAACATTTAAAAATCTACATAAGATGTACACTGTAAAAAATGATATGTTGAATCAAGTAAAATCGAGTTGAATCAACTCGTCTTCTGAGTCAAATACGATCAAAGCTTATTTATAATTTGACATAGCTCATTTTATTAATACAAATAAAATATCTTTTGAGTTTAATTAACTCTACACTCACAATACTTCTACTTCAGAGTAATAATATATTCTTATATCACATAGGATTTCCATTCATTATATGGACAAAACGAAATTCTATTTATAATAAGAATAAGTAATTCTTATAAAGCATATATTTATATCTAAAGAATAATTCCATTTATATTAAACGGATTTTTTTTTCAAGAAAAGAATAAAAATAGTTTCAGTTTAAGAATATTCAACAGATGATACAAATTTAACCTAACAATTGCGTGCGGTATATATAAATATGTACATACCCACACTGCATATGAAAATATGTATATTTTAAGTTGTTGGAAGCACTAATTTATATTGAAATTCGCAAACACAATATAATTAATTAAACAACACTGACCGAACGTAAAAAAATTAACACGGATGGAACATTGACCGAAACAAAACCGCGGCGATAACTGAACTATGCGTATTTGTAAACAAACAATAAATAGAAATCTGGTTAGTATTATCTGAGATAAGATTCATCATAAAATTAATTACTTTTTAATATAAAAACTTAAATTTAATGTATACTAATTGAATATTCTTATTTTTAATTTATTTTCTATTAATTTTAATAGGAAAATTTTCTTTGTACAGTTTTCTTAAAGTATATTTTTTTTCTGAGTGTATGTATACTTGGTAAAGAAAGATATTTTATTTAATAATTTTATGAAAAAATCTTTTCATAATCTCGCCTTGGCTAGGATTTGAACTCAGTAGGTAGATATTTTAACATGGTGTTAAAAGTTAAACCACTGCGCCAACGTCACTGTTTCGTAACGTCAGATATACACCGACTGTCATTTCACTAATTTCAATTATTCAATTTCAACATCGAGTCAATTCAACTATATAAATATGGGAGATTTAACTCGAATATGGTTGTTTCAAGTATGCCTTCATCAACTCTAACATCCAGTTGGAAGCAGTCAAAATTTTCTTTTCAGTATAATCTTATTATAATTATAAGATAATATCACATTCAGTGGTGTATCTTTTGGTAGAAATTGAGGATGCGTTCTCGAAGTATACATTTTATGCGTGTATATATATATATATATATATATATATATATAGCTGAGGCATTACACATTTATATGGGCTTTATGAATGATATCGATTTAGATAAATCACCCTATATTCTTTCATGTTCAATTTATCGCGATATTTAGAATGAACGTAAAACCAGCATCAATTATATAAAATCCATTTAAAATGATACATATAAATGCGTTAAATGAAATTTAATTCACTGTTTAATATAATTATATTTTATACGTTATAAATGTCCTTTGTCATATTAATTCTACAGGTGTATAAAAAAGTCGATTATAGTAAAGCTCGTTGGTGGCAGAGAGTTGTAATTGGAATTTCTTTTTAGCAAAAGGAAATCTGCTTACAATTTCATTTCAAATTTTCGCAACACACGATTATTAATATTTCACTATTTCGCACTGATAGAAACGGCTTGCATTACACGGACTTTTAAGATTATCTGTTCAATTATATCTAGTGTAAATTTAGTGTATATTTATGATATAAATTCAAATGCTTTGCTCAAGAATTCGTATGCTTCTTATAGGCATACGCATACCTTTCAGGAGTATACATATACCTGTCAATTTTTTAAGCATATAATATAGCTAGGTTAAGCATATGTATACTTGTACCATGCATATATTTCTATCAGTGCGGCCAATCAATTCCTCCAGTTAAAACAATTGTGTTTTTCTTTGCCTCCAATTCTTCTCTCTTTATCCATACCTCTATCTCTCTTTTATTTTACATTATTTTTCCTCTTTTTTTTTCTCCCTTTTTTCCTCTTTTTTGGGATGAGAAACATTATTGAATTTTCATTATACGGTGCATTAAGATGGAAATTTTAACTGAATAACATCAGAGTTGGCTTTACTTTATGGATAACTCGCCAAATATAGCACTCAAAATTCAGGACTGTTGGCTGCACCTTCTTTTCCATATGATCATAAAAGAAAAAGTTTGACGGATTTACATCGCATGATCTGAAGGTTCGGTTAATATTTCCATGTTGAGAGGCGAGGGAAATTGTTGAAAGGGAGAAAAATTGTGCGATTCGCGGCGTCGGTAGCATAATATTTTTTTGGCTTTATATAACAATATGTATATGTAATATGTATGACACCTAAACTGGATTTTATATAGAGTATAGGTGGATGCCGCGTACTTATTTATCCACTGATAGTCAGTGGAAGTTCCCACCTGCAGCAGCCACGATTCCCTGCCCATCTTAACCTCTTTTGCCATGTTAAACAACGTTAAAATAGATAAAAAACAATAGCAAATATTGTGGAATTGTAAAAAAAAAAAAAAAAGAGAAAAAGAAACTGTCAATTGTTTATAATTCAGAGATGACAAAGAGTTTTTATATTTACAAGTTTCCGCGCAAACGCGAAGCACAAATTTGATGTTTAAATCAATAACTCAGCTGTTAAATTTCAATTTAACTTTACATATTTGCCGGCAGATGAAAGGCATAAACTCAACGTTTGAAATTATTTTCGCTTCAACATTGAGAAGAATAGTACGGTCATCCTGGACTCTATGTGTTTCTGTATAAAATAGTGCTCGGCAATGTGACAAGCACTACAGTTCTACCCATGAAAAAAAGTGTATATAAGTATTTATATATGTAGCATATATGTGGTATCCATCCGACATATATGCCATCTATATAAAATTTTTTCAAGGGTGATAATTAATACTTAAAAAAGTGACACTATTTACCAAACTGTCTGGTAATGTTCTTTAACATTGGAGCATAGAATCTCAGAATGCCAAAAAGTACTTTCAATTATTTTACATTAAATATTTTTTTTATCTTTCTCAGTGTACAGATTATAATGTGGCACTTTCGTGTACCCGCGCACCCACACAGGTATTCACCTACCCATACCCAAGCCCGACAATTATTTACAATTTTTAGGGGTAAACTATAACCAGCTATAACCAGAGTCATGTATGACAACTATCTGGATGAAATACTCGCGCCATTTCGTGTCGGATTCGCCGTATGACTAGGTGAAAATCGATAGTAGGCCATACAGGGCGCGGGTACCCTCCTTATTTGTATATAATTTTGCGTGTACTATAAATGAAGCTCAACATGTCTTATTGATGTATTGAGAATATTTGCTATATCGACAGGATATCCCGAGAGATTAAATGCACAGAGAGAAATTTATCGATAGTATTGCTGCCATATTTCATAACAACTCGGCTTGTACCTTATTCCCAGTATTCCTTACTATACCTATACCTAACATACAGTATTTAAGATAATTAAATGAAAAGTTGCAAGAAACTGTCACCATAGAAGACACCATAGAAGAATGGAACACGTTAGCTCGCAGTTATCAGTCTTCCTCTTTAGTCAACTTTAGTTTTATATTTGTCGAGTGAGAGGTAGATTTTGAAACAGCAGCGTAGAGCGCAGGCGCAAACCGCCGCCACTGCCAGCTCGTCACTTCCGTTCCTTTGCTTAACAGCCCGCGATTTTTTTTCCCCGGATTTCCTCCAAATTCTATACGATATGTGGAGTCGTCGACTCCAGGTAGCTGTTGACAAATTTCTCCCACTGTATAACTTATCACTTTAAAATATACTATCATTTAAAAACATAACATCTCGTTTCTCTTTGTATTTTTGGGGGGTATTAAAAATTATTGACGAGTATTTCCCATGTTTGGCGAGTGCAATATTTTAACATTTCCGCGCAGAAATTACGTCAACGAGCGTCGAGTTAATTGCAAAATTCAATGAGATAAAAGAATCTGGAGCGTTATTTAAAGCGGGGGGAATAATTTTGTCGACTGGTTATAACGATTATAACAAAGTAATCCCGTTATAAAAAGACAATAATTAACGTAATTAGCAGGTAAACATTTAAAAAGGGGCTTTTAATTTGACTCGCGCGTCTCGATGATAACGCCATTCGTTGCAATCAATTTGCACAGCCAATGATCGTGTGTGTATAAATTACGATGCTTTGCAGGTCGAAATTGGAAACGAAAATTCAATCTAACAATCATGCCGCATGTTGGCAAGTAAAATAAATCGCATCACCAACAATTCCGAACAAGTCGGTAAGCAATCCCATTCATTTATCTTATTTTTCGATGCATTACAGGGATCGATGGATGGGTTTCGTTTCATAAAGGCCAGTTTAATGCCAATGATGTTAAATCGGGAGGCATTTACAAAGCAAATCGTCGTATTAAATTTCTTCTCAAAACTCAATCCTCAAATTGTTTCGCTTGGCTTTTTACGCGTCGACAAACTCGCTTCCTGGCACCGGATGGAGGATGGTGTATCCAATTATACAATCAACTATATTTAATTGTTTCGCAAGGCTTTAGAATCACTGCCTTAGCATTAGAATCACTGCCTTATGCATTCAGATTACAAACATCTGATGAGAAAAATAGGTTACAATAATCGTATATATTCTGCAGTACACTGTTTATTTAAGAGTAATAGAATATTCTTATATTAAATAGGATTTCCATTCATTATATGGACAAAGCGAAATTCTATTTATATTTCTCTCAGTGTAACGAGGGACCAATTGTTGTTACCGCTCAATTGTCAGTTTATATAAACTTCAATTAAACTTCCGGATGTATCGAAAAATTATAATTAATAGGGAAAGAAGGAAAGAATGATTCTTACAATAATATTAAAGCCTCTTTACGTTAATGTATGGAATAAAAATATGTTGGTTCTTGGAGTTCAAGCTCACGGGGTTTCTCTCGACGTCGTCGCCGGGAACGTCGCTTATTGGGCGAGATGCGATGTAAATGAAATATGAAAAATCAAGCCAACTAGTCGAGGAGGAATTGAGTAGAATTCCTCGTAGTAAAGTAATATCGAATTCTTCCGTTTGCCCCGCTTATTCCTAAGGAGGCAGAACGGGCAACATGATAACAACGTCCAACTGGTTGGCCTCGCAATCCCAATTACTCAATTCCTCAATCGATAACATTGTAAACAACAATGTATCAAGAGGGATATACAATTGAAACTCGCTCTAATTTCATATAAATCTTCCTTATTTCTGCGCGTACGTCTTTCTATTTACTTACATTCTAACCAATTACTTTAGTAAGTAAATTTATCGTATTTTATTAAAGTGAAGGATTAAATATAGTCCGGTATGTCCAGCATGTCCTCGGAATGTCTCTCTGAAATCTTGACGAAAGATGACTGAAAAATCTTGAATGTTCAGGCTTTATTGGAGAAATCCAGACTCGATCTTCCACGTCTGGTTCCAATAATTTAATTGGTTTCTTTTCCTTTTTTTTTTTTTTAATTTTTATTTATTTATATATTTCCACTCATTTTCAATTGTAGCAAGATACTCGAAATATAACTAAAAATCATTGCAAGTGACGTACTCTGTGGTACACTTTAAGCAAATTAAATCAATAACTTGTACAGATAAAAATATTTGGACGGAAATTCTTCAGTTCAATCTCTTTACCAATTCCCAACGTTCACTTTCGAAATATCAGCATCGTTTATATTTTCCCTTTCTGTCTGTTTCTTCCTTGGGTAAAGCCTGAACTATATCGGTTATTATTCAATTACATTTATTCAAATTTCTTATTGAAATATCAATTTTTCCAATATTTTCACATTTTACTGTGTCGCACGGTATAGCTTGCTGCTGTGTTATCCGATCTCTTTTCAGTTTATATATATATTTAAATACGAATGTATTGCGAGAAAAAAAGTCAGGAGTCTGATCAGTCTGGAAAGCACATCTCATTTTACATAATTTCATATTAACGACCAATTAGAGTCTTATCTGAAGGAGACTGATAATATCTAATAAAATCTGAACGCGAAATTGGAATTGCAATTGAAAAGTCAATTGAATGTAACCATTCAGATATATTTGTTTAGATTCGTACAGATTTTTTTCTGGATAACAGTTTGTCAGCTTCGTCTGTAAATTTATTTTATTAGGTTAGACCAATTGAGGTAGAAAGATTGTATTTATTTTAATGCAACACTTTCAAAGGTATATATATATAAATTTGCCAAATGGTGGTTTTGGGAACACGCCCTATTTGGGAGACTAGGTACGTGTTGGATATTCAAATTTTGGAGGTAAATTTTCAAATTATGGAGGGAAATTTAAAATTGAGTGTTTAAACTATGTTATAAATTTTTAAAAACTAACTAAACTCACTTTTAAAATTTTTTTAAAAAAATAACGAAACTAACATTGCCGGGCCCCAGGAACGTAATTTTAGGAAGTGTCCTCAAAACTGCCATTGTTTCACAATGTGAAAAGACTTTGGGGACAGTCCTCAAAACCACCAAATGTCCTCAAAACTGCCAGTAAACAAGTCAATAAAATGGCAATTTGGTCTCAAAACTGCCATTAGAATAATATATATTTACTCGAATGATGAGTAGTAACGTGGATACGCGAAATACGAAATGGTATATGATCATGAAATGTTGGAATTGTTCTATTGCCATGGTAACACAAAATCGTCAACGTTTATACACCAAATTGACGTTTCCACGCATCGCACAGACAAATTCAATATCTTAGTTTATTTTCGTCATTTTCAATTAATCAACAAATTGTGCCCCGTTTACGTCGATTCAATAAATATTTGAAATAAAAGTTAAATTTTCCCGAACAATAACGTAACATGTCACCAACAAAATTACGCCGAGTAATAACATCTTAATACTGTGCTCGAAACAATCGTAAAACGCCAATAAAATTTCCACTCTTGCATTCGTCCGTGCCCTTAAACCTGCGAAAATTGTTATCATACGAAATACAAAAGGGATAGTTGAAAGGTTATTAATGGCTAAGGGCATAAAATGTTTATTAATGCAAATAGCCAATTAAAATTACACTTTTCTGCGGAATGTAGATTTAATTTACGCTCGCGCGACGGCTCGCACTTGTACTTTTCGATAAGAAAGTGTGTCGTAAAAATTGAAAAAAATAAACGATAAAAAATATCCGACGAGTTCTTCTCGTCGAAAAAGAACGGCGCAATAATAATAATAATAATAATAAAATTTAATAATAAAATACGAACGTTGCGTACTAAAAACTTGAGAGACAATATTTTAATGGTGAAAATTGAATGTTACGTTTTTCTCTTATATTTATCATCATTTCTGAGAGGGTACATGAAAAAGCTTGGATATTCAGTAATCACTATCAATATTAAGAACTGTTATATATGAGATATTTGATGTGTACAATGAAAGGCTAATAATAGAAATCAGAATTTTGGACGATGGCAGAACAATTATAACAACTGAAAATATGATAGCAACAACTGTAAATGTACTTGTTGCAAGTATTTTCACTCCAACTCCGCGTTAAGAGTTGGTTTTGGAGTCAACTTCCAATATGCAGTTGTGGCTATTACTGTAACTGAAATTGATTACAGTATACAAATGAAGCACAGATAATCTTAGAGTTAAACTTAAATTTGTCTTGTAAAAGATACTCAGATGTTCATTAAAAATTATGTACAGCAGCTGAATTAAATGTATAATAATCTAAATTCAAACAACACGTGTTAAACTGGAAGAATTTTCGTTTAAAGGTTTACGACAACAATTTTTTAATCAAAAGTTTTTATAAACTATTTTTGCTTACTATCTGTCACTATTATGTCAACTCTAAATGGGTAGTTGTGTCGAATACATGCTTATACATTTGACTTGAAATCCAACTCCACATATACAGTAACGATTACTCGATTTTTTTCTGAGTGCAGTGACGTAAAAGTTGTTGCATAAAGTGGTAACCATTAAAATAAAAGTTAATAATTGTTGCATCATGTAATTGTATTGATGATATGTACTATATATATTCCTCGCAATCGTGGAAGGTATTGGGAATTTTTCAGCAACTTTTCCCTGCTTGCATAATTGAGTCTCGCGCCAGAAACGAAATGGTCGACGTTGTTTTCCTATTGAAACTGTTGACACGGAAATAAAGCCGTGCAAATAAAGCTCGGCGAGCAAAGCGTTACTCGGAGACAGTATTTTCAGCGGGTTTTTAATGCTTGGCCAACTGTGCCTCATCACGGCGAATGATATGCCGTCCGAAAGATAACTTTCTAATGCTCGAAATAAACTTGCGCGCACGCACGTTCCGCCGACTAAACGTTCCGCCGAAATTATTTTGTAATTCCTTGGGTAAATGTGGGGAGGCGCGGAGTATACGCGTATAATGAAATATGAGGAAAATTAATGTCGCTACGAGGTGTTGATTCGTACCCGCGCGAAACACGTTTCCATTTCATCTCAATTACTTTCGTCTAATCCAAAACCCCTAATCCAAATAATCGTCGTTCAAATGAAAAGGGGATAATTATTTCGAAAGGGATCATTATTTTCCCGGGATATTACTTTCATGGCCAATAAACGAAATGCTACAATGTTTTTTTGATAGACATTCTTTCAATACCTCTACCACTTTTACCAGGACAATCAACAATTTATTTTTCCAGACAATCGAACCAAATATACATGCATTTCATTGACGAATGAATTAATTAATAGATCGACATTAGAGCTTAATTAAATTACTGCAGGGATCATTGTGAAACCAGTTTTTTTAATGTTTACAGAAATGTTTATGTGCAAAATAATGAACGCACTTTTCTCAAAGTTACTATTTCTTCAGGATGTTATGTGCATTTTGAAAATAATTAAAATATAAATATAACAAAGTGGTGTCTTTTAGAATATTTAAACAAGGCAAGACTAAAAGAGTAACGTTTAAAAAATTGTAACCTGTTATTGTTTTAATACTGACAAAAGGTGCCAACAATACAAGGAGTACAGTTTTAATTTTGTCTCTCATGTTCAGCTTTTGCTTCAGTAACATGGAAATTAAATAGCACGGAATTTTATGTAAAAAAGAAAAACAAAACATTTTACTTTCTTTTCTTCCGTAAAGTTTATTTATAAATGAATGCTTGGGTTACGTGTAAATTAGTCGATGTGGACAATTTAGTAATAAATGTGAGGAGACAAAGTTTTGTAACAATTACAATTTGCTTTGTGAAAAGGGGCGATTAACTTTGCGGCACTTTGGTACACCTTTTACGTAGCAATTCGGATATTGCGCTGACTTTTGCACATTTCACATTGTTATATATTTTTGTAACGCATTCATTTATTTTCGTTATTATTTGCCCGTTTAAAATGTAATTAATATGGATTTTCGATAAACATATTTAACACTGCACCTGTAGGCACAGTGAAAACATATGTGTATATAGAATGGTAATTTTCTGCGTACGGGTTAATTTTATCAGAAAAGCTATCTTAATTGACCATTATAAATATTGAAAAAAAAAGTCATAATTTAATGTTATTGCAATTGTAATCTGAGAACAATACTGATATCAATTTTATCATAAATACTATAAAAATGAACTTATATTTTCAAATTGAAAAGAGAAATAAATATATTTTAATAAATTTTCCAATTTTCAAAACTATTTAGTAAGAATTTATCGAAAGACTCTGCTACGATTGCCATTTTTTTAGATTTTCAATATATAGTAAAAATTTTCATTTTGTTTTAGAGATATTCCCAAATTCAAACAGTATTGAATAACAGTATTACTTTATCCCCAGTGTACACGAATTTCAATGTATTTCTCTCAAGCACAGTTGAGGATTTCCAAGCAATTAAAACCTTACATTTTTTTCGCGCAACGAAATTTAAATTCTGACTATGTACGCGCAAAGAAAAGACCGCTAGTGAAAAAGTCTACACACCCACCAATAGAATAAGTTCACGCTTTCACATTTACAGCTGCTGATATAGAAACGATAAAAAACTGCTAAGAAATCGTAACAATATTTTAATTGGCAATTAGTAACTTTGAGAAATTGGCAATTACGAGCTCCAGGTTGAAAAAATTTTAATAAATTTTAATTAAATTATTTGCGTGTGAAATAATTAATAACTTCTTCTTGGAAGCACTGTCATATTTTTGGAATAATAGAATTTAATTAAATTTGGAGGAACTTGTCATCTTTTTATTCACTTTTAATTGAGTATTATATCTGTTGTTTGCAGTTATAATCAGAAGAGTGTTCATAAATGTCTACTGACGTGCACATCACATAATACCTTGTATACACATAACTACACACACACACACACACACACACACACACACACACACAGTCATACACACACATACCAAATCATAAACACAACGACAATGGTAAATTAATATTTACAAGTCATATTTTTCATTCAAAGCTTCGAAATGTATCAGTATATCACCAGGATTAAACATTTAAATTCCAACAAAATTCAAATAAAACTCACTTCTACCCCAAAAACATCGGAATATAAATACACTAATTAACTCGACTACAATGTTGAACTTTTTTTTTCGCAATTCGTACATTTACCTGCAGACTTTTGTAAACCACCATTGCCAGCACTGCGAGAATAAAATCAAAGGGCAAATTATCGCCGATAGTCGGCGTCTGACTCAATCCATGGCTGTTTCACTGAATCTGGGCCAGACCAACGCTTGTCAATTAACAGTTCTCAATGCGCAAAATACCCTTGAGACTTCATTCACAATCCCACACGAGAAATGTGAATGAACAATTTCGTCCCATCGCAGATGTTTGGCTGATTCTCGATTGTCGGGGATTGCCTTAATTGGTCTGGCGCAGCGTCCTGCCTGCGGTTTTTCACGTTTTCCACGCTCATTCCCCCTAGACACTGCCGTTAACGATGACGCGTAGCGAATGCTGTGACTTGGAAAATAACTGTTTACGCGCACAAGTGGCTTTATTGTGGCGCAATTTTATCCCATTTCCTTCTCAGGGAATACTTCAGCAGGCTCGAGTGAATTTTTTAAGACAGTTGATTGGAGCTCTTCTTTTTTTCCCCAATGCAAAGCTCTAGTCAGTCCTTTGACGGACACTTTTAGCATCGTAACTTCGCGTAAACTTCGTTTCGTTTTATCTTCGAGTTCTTTTCTATTCTCACTTTGAGCGGTTATGGTTTATTTGCAGCTTTAATTCTTTTAAAGATCTTTATAGTGGGAAGAGTTGAAGTTTATTCAGGTAATATTTGGTCCATCAACTGCCAGTTAATTCTTTCAATGGTATTGTAAAATACTAATATTATGACAAACTTTTAGTCTTTAAGTTTAAAACGTCAGTTTTTTATTAGTAGTGTATGATGTTAAACTTTTGACCATAAAGATGAATGCTTTCTACCATTGACAAAGTAAATAAGTGTGCCAAAAAGTATACTAAATTCTTTATGTTAATATTACCAAAGTATAAGAATTTATACAGTTAAAAATACTAAAAATGGTAACATTAAAAGCAATTTAGACGAATTTTTTAACTGTAAAAATAAACTGTTGGAAATTATGCTGCACTGAGAAAAAAAATATAGTAATATTAACTATACGCATAGTTAATTGTCGTGAATACTATACAATTTTTGTTCCAGTTACTCAATTTTTTTTAAAATAACCATAATATGGTTAATTCAACCAGAATTTTAGTAATCACGAAAATTAATCATGTTACTTTTTTCTCAGTGTAATTCTAACGAAACTGGTTACTTTTTTGTCACACCTTTTCGGTCCAATCTTCGAAACAGTAACGATACAACGATTATATTAAGTTTAATTTAAAATGTTTATAATGACGTGGAAATAAGTGTACCAAATGACCCGTTAAATAGTGTTACATTGATATGCTAATTGACGCGGGTGATACGAAATGCCGGAGGCAAAAGTAACAGCGTAAAGCAAATAATGACCTATCTTACCCCCTCCGCCAACTCTCTTCCCACGCCTGTATATATAATAATAAAATTGCCCGTTGCATAATAAAAGTACTAGCTCATTTCCACCGCACTCCCGACTAATTTGCTACAGATGAAATTTACAGTTCTAATCCTTTCCCGGGTATACATCAAGCTAGATTAAAAAAAGCTCGCGCATATTTTTCTTTCCCCATCGCACGTTAGCAGGCCAAATCATATGAATACCAACCTGCATTGTGCACGGTTCAAGTGGCATTGCTATTTTCCGAAATCAAATAGAAACTGTGCATTGGAAAGTTTTATTTATGTAATGTAGAGGTCGAAGCCGTTTATAAATAAATGGTATGTCGACAAAACGAATAACCTTTTATTAACTCGCGCGCCACGGAGTAATAATAATAGGAACCATAATAAAAGTAATAATAAAAATAATAATAATAGAAATAATAATGATAATAATAATAACAAAGAGATGCGCGAATAAATAAATAAATGTTTGATTAAACTTGACGACGTGAGACTTGATGAAAAACAAATCTTACGTTATTTACAATATCCAATGTAAAGACTTTGTAAAAATGCATGTAGAACCGTCCAGACGACGTAGTATAAAGAAGAATTTACGAGCAGTAAACTAATACTCTATACAGTAGCCGACTCAAATTGAAATATATATGTATTTCAAGGCTAATACAATTGAACAAAGTCCGGAATTTATTTCCTTCTGTACACGCAGAAAAAAGATGGTTAACATATTAGTATTTATATCGCGTACATATCGTGGGGTGGGGTGGGGGGGGGGGATACAGCCGAGCAACAAACTATAAGAGCGCACGCGTAAAGCTTAAAGGTTTCGTTTGGTCTCCTTCGACGTTCCTTTTTCCTTGGTATCACTTGGAAATCCTTGGCATATGGTATAATGCGACATAAATGGCGCTCAAATACTTGATCGTCTTATCGATCGAGTATTAGTTGCTGGATTCTCAATGTCAAAGGTGAAATTGGGAAAATTTGTACACTTGTGAGATTAAAAAAGATTTTAAGTGCTTCCAACTCGATGGTGGAATTGATGAAGGCAGACTGGAAACAACCATATTCGAGTTAAATCTCCCATATTTATATAGTTGAATTGACTCGATATTGAAATTGAATAATTGAAATTAGTGAAATGACAGTCGGTGTATATCTCACGTTACGAAACAGTGACGTTGGCGCAGTGGTTTAACTTTTAACTCCATGTTAAAATATCTACCTACTGAGTTCAAATCCTAGCCAAGGCGAGATTATAAAAAGATTTTTTTATAAAATTATTAAATAAAATATTACTTTGCAAGACTTGCTTTCAATGACCTTGAGGTTTTTGGAGTAAAGTTTAAAAATATTTCTCGTTTGCCAGCTAAATCCGCTCGTTTTCATCTTTTATTGATCAATGTATCCGAGCAATAAATCTGCGATAATCGACAATAAGTATTTCAGTGAGTTTCCCAATTTGCGACTCACTTAATGTCCTCTGAGGAAGGCGTCCATGTTAAGTACAAAAAGTGGCCTTTTGTAACATTCTGTTCGAGTCCGATTCATTTGCCATAGGGCGAGAAAAACCGTGAATGATGAAATGTCTGAGATGTGCACAAGGGGGTTGCCACCTTGTTCAAGGTAACAGTGATTGGATGCAAGCGTGACTGCTCCATTGCTCCAATAAATCTAAGCAATATACGTTTCCTTTCTCTCGATAAGTGCATTGAGAGAAAAAGTGGGGAAAAAATTGAAACTTTTCGTGGCAATTTGAGGACATGTAAGATCAAAAATTTTACAATGTATTCGGATGTTTTTAACAATAAAATAAAAAATCATAACACTTACGTCTTTTATGAATACATTTTATAATTTTTTATTGTACTTTTATAAATTCCTCCACTATGTCTTGAAATTTGTCAAAAAATTTTTCCCTTAATGTGGCAAGACTTATCAATCTTAAAACAAGTTCTCACAAACGAAATAACTTTTCCTAACTCAAGGTGGACAATCTCAAATATTGTTGTGCACCAAATCCAGCTTGGTACACGCACATATTATGACACTTTACGTCGCAAAAACAAACATCCCCTAAAACTGTGGTCACTTCTGTGACTCGCCAAGTTAACGCAACACTTAATCTGTATTCGAGTTAAAAAACGAAACGACCAATGGTATTATCATGTACCATGATTCATAAAAAGTGTCGTATCGTGAAAATGCAATTTAACCTACAATCTTTTGAATCTTTAATAAACAAATCTTGGGATGAAATTTTACATTTATATTTTTAAGATATATTGAAATTGATTTGCATTAAAATCTGTAATGGAATCTAACAAGTTACTCGTCTTATATACAAGTTACTCCATTTATGGATTTAGTTTATTAAAGAATAACAGAGTAAAGCTTACAATGTTGTTATCGCGTTGTGATTTCACTGTTAGAACGATGTCGCGCGCACTTTCCAACGCCCTAATAAGCAACAGCCGAGAATACAAGGATATAGATGAGCGTGACAATAAATTATAACGCTTAACGTCGGCGCGATTTATCATCAACAATAATGATGAATCTTTGATGAAAGTTTATCTCCGGGACATTCGGATACGCGTGTAAAATGACGAAACAGCGGTGGCGGCTCCGAAGTAAATCAAGCGCAGATGACAGGGGGAACATGCCGAAAACAGCACTCGCATACCGTGCCGCGCGCGTAACAACGACGCTGCACAGTTATCGGACTTTGAAAGCTCGAATTTCCTTGCCATTAAAACCAATCGATCAGCGAAATAGTTCTTTGGCACTCGCGGCAATTTGTTGTTACTAAATGATAATACTTTAAGGCAATCAAATTCTACGATAAATGCATCCCCGATTGGATGCGACTGCAACATTGAAAGGTCGCCAGGAAAAACAAGTGAAAATCTTGTTTTTTTTTTTCTTTTTTTATTACCTCCTTATTGCTATTGATTACAGTAAACAAATGAAGCACAGATAATCTTAGAGTTAAACTTAAATTTGTCTTGTAAAAGATACTCAGATGTTCATTAAAAATTATTTACAGCAGCTGAATTAAGTGTATAATAATCTAAATTCAAACTACACGTGTTAAACTGGAAGAATTTTCGTTTAAAGGTTTACGACAACAATTTTTTAATCAAAAGTTTTTATAAACTATTTTTGCTTACTATCTGTCACTATTATGTCAACTCTAAATGGGTAGTTGTGTCGAATACATGCTTATACATTTGACTCCAAATCCAACTCTACATATGCAGTAGGGATTACCGGATTTTTTTCTGAGTATGGTTAAATCATTGTTCTGTTAGGTTGGAGCTGCTCATGCATCATCAGAATTATCGTCTGATATCGAAGTAGAATTTTTATTACGAATTTTTCTTATTTGACTCGTACTTGAAATAAACAAATCTAGGTGGGTTGATTTTTTTGCAACAATTTGTGTACATATCACTGACAAATGATTTCAGATTCATATTCATTGCGTCCAAATACTCAGGCACACGGGGTTTATTGATTGATTTCTAGGCCCCCCGTACAATGGCGAACATTTATCATTTATCTTAGTCATCTGCATTTTGTCACTGTTTGCCTCTCTGTCCGCAGCAGCTCTTATTTATTAGAACAAATGATGCGCATATATTAACAAGGCGCGCACTAGATAAATTAACATAAATTGAGGAAAATGAAGCTCGAAATGTTATGAGCCACAAATGTCTTTATATATAACACTTGGTTCTATATTAAAGAAAGAATAACGAAAACGAAATAAAGAAAACGAATAAATAAACCGAAGGAAAGAGGAAATAATAATTCAAAAACTGCTTGTATTTGAACAACGATGACTATTCTCTACATTTGTTTAATTCCTTCTGCAAAAATGAAAAGAAAAGGACCAATAAAAATACAATGCCTCACAACAATTGTAACTATTCGATTTTTGAATCCAGAAACCCTCCCTCAAACGTACCGAAACGCATGGAATTTGTCCGGAAAAAAAAAAAAAAAAAAAAAAAAAGAAATTGTCAAAGTTTAAATCAACGAGTTTCCTAACGCCGCATAAAGTGTCGATTGAAATTACTTTGCGACTTCAATGTGAAGAGAATTTTTCAAAAAATTCATACGCTGAAAAATACGTTTCGCTATTTGTTATTTTATTATCAAATGTGCGATTCAATTTAGTCCAGTCCAGTGGAAATAAGTGAAAAGAATAAACCCAATTTTCGCGTTATCTATTTAAGGTCTTTAACAATACGTCTCATGATTGAAATCATTGCTTGTCAATTTTGTCAATCGATGCGATAAAAGTAAATAAATTAAATAAATATACCGGCGGATAAAGCGGCAGCCTCGCTTATAAGATAAATCCAATTGAAAAAGTATCACCGAACAAACGCTTAAATATATAGCAGCCAATTCGGTACAATATTTGAATTTTTGCCCAACTAAAAAAAAGAAAAGTTTTAATTCCACTTCATAATTGTAAACTTTTAACGATGCTGCTTGAATAGACTTATTCTAGCTTTGTAAACGTTCGTGTACTTTCAATTGCGCAGAATAAACTAGAAAAGTTGCTGACTTTATTTTATGCTTAATATATGACGGGCCACAAAAATTTTCCCTTTGCTTCGAGCCTTGTCAACAATTCCTTAACTTGATCCGCTTGCCTTATTTGCGGAGCAAAAGTCTGCCAGCAACTTTGTTTCATTTTACCGTACATAGCGAACGAATGCCGCTGTATACTCTAACCGCCAACACTCCTGATATTAACATTTATAAATTAGATTTGGATCTTTTCACGATATTGGATTACAATTCATTATAAAAGTGCACGAAAAATACGTCAGATTAAAGTTCAAATCCAAGGTATGCTGTAGGTATTTATTAAAAATTTTATTCACTATTATCATTATTATTATTATTATTGTTATAAAAGAGTGGAAATGTTTTCAGTTCGGTTTAACAGAACGTTAAAGTCCATTTAATCCCATACAATGACTGTTTTAAGCGAAGCTAATAATTAAATGTATTTAGAGTATAACTGTGTTGGGAATGTGAAACGTTTTAAATGTACACTTTCGAAATTTCCACTCACTTTATGATAGTGTTAACAATGTCCGACTATTCCACTACTTTTTCCCTTAATTACAAAATAAAAACAACAAATTAAACCTCATTTAATGTTACAGAATTGCAATTGCAATAATTGTAAGAAATAATTCGATCATTTGATAAGGACCTTCGGCGGAATTTGATAATATAAATCCCTAGTGTGAACATAACCATAAAGTCTACATAACAGTATATTTAATCGTATATTGATCGAGGCCAACATCAACGTGATGTCGAATGGTCAAATTATATATTGTGCATGTAACACGGGAATATTATATGAAAATACAAGTTTGTTTGTTTTTATGAAAATAACAATTATTTGTGCCGAGGCATATCAATGTGTGATCGGAATAAACTTGTTTCGCAACTGCTTTTATATTTCAAATATAAACTGTTATTAAGAAAATTTGAAACAAAAAATTGTCACCCCCCTACCTTCCTAAGTTTTAGTTATACCACAATTAAACTTGGCATTCCCACAAACCGAATAAACTGACACGAATTGTAATGAAAAGTTTATTCAGGACATAATGATAATCTCAGCAAAATATAATATTTCAATTCACTGAATATTCAAGAAGTTATGCGTTTTTTTTTTCTCGCGCAAAATTTGGCGTCAATTAAAATTTCTGCGATGCAGTCATTTCGTTACTCAATTATAATAATAATAATAATAATAATAATAATAATAATAATAATAATAATAATTGAAATTCGTCATGTTTTCGAAATGGCAAATGCCAACAAAATTATACAGTTAAAGTTTCAAAATTAGAATATGAATTCATTCGTTCTTAGTATCCTCCCTTGGGATATACGTGATACTCGTCATTTGCTCCATTAATTATGAATTATCCGCATATATCTCACAATCACTTGCAGTACTAACATTATCGAGCACGATTGTACCGTGGCTGATAACTAAAATTGCAGCAAATTGCTAATAATAATAAGTGTCTCATCACGCGAAATAAATTAAATAAAAAAAAAAGGAAAAACACTCGAACGTGGAATTTATAAGCACGACATGTACCGTATGCGGAATATTTATGGAATTATAAAGAAAATTCTGAATTAAACCGAGTATATTAATGGTCTTAATGCCACGTTTAATGTAAATTACTGAAATTAATTGTTAATTTATTTAAAAACGTAGCTGAGATAAAAATGTGAAATTTCAACATTTTTTATTCAACAACTAATAAGCGAATAAATTCCACTTTTCTTTTCGGAATATATTTCTATTATTATGATTTATAAATAGCAATAATATTCTTATAAATTAATTAATTATTTGTTTTTAATAATTTTTTGTGTAGTTAGAATTAAGGATTTAATTCGTAACGATTATAGTTTGAAAAGATGTAAAAGTTTACTTGAGCCATTGAGTAAAAAAAAAAAAAAATTAAAAAATGTAGCCTCAATAACTTTGAGTTGCACAAAGGCCACGTATATAAGTTATATTTGCGAAATTTAAAAGGATTTATAGCGCAACACTTTGTATTTAGCCGGCTTCAGGAAGTACATGAAAACAGTACATAATAACTATTTTTATGTGCAAAAAGCTAAAGCTTTTTGTCATTTTTTCTCTTTTTTCTTTTTTTGTTACTTCTTCTCTTTAATTAATACAAATCTTTAAATGTTTCGATAAACAAACAAAAATATAAAAGAAATCTATAAATTTTTTCTGTCACATTTTTCCCAGTGCACTTTTAATACAGTTTTGCTTTTTATACATTTTCGTCATAAATAAAGTTTTTGCATTAAAATTATCGTGTCCAGAAGCAAACAATTTGGTATAAATTTATCAAAAATAAATTTCCTGCCATTTCACGATCTATTTTCTAAATATTTCATTATTACTTTTCCTCTTCTTTTCCTTTCCTTTCTTCCCTTTTCTTCCCCTTTTCTTTTCCTTTTTTTTTTCTTCGCTAGAATAACTTTAGTAAAGTCGAACGCTGGAGATGAAAATCGTATTCGTTTCAAAACTGACTAGGACAATATCCAGCTTATTTGCTTGAAGAACCTGTGTAGTCGTATCCGAGAACTTTCAATAGATTCGACACTTTCAGTTGCCGGTATCTTACACGTTATCCCTACGGGGAATAACGTTGAAAAGTACACACAAAGTAAAGAGCCTTCAAACTTGAGTCCGCCGCGCTTCCCCGACGAAGGACGTATTTTATTACGAATCTTTTGCAAATGAACAAACAAAAATAACATCAAGTACTACTGCGGATTAAAAGTTAGCGAAAGGTCAATCAACTGGCAGACAGTGCTACATAAAACATTGCATTGTCGAAAGTTTGTAATCGAAATAAAAGTCTTCCACGGCGAGAGAACAAAATGTCAAGTTTTAATAATGAGTTTGGCACCATTTTCGATTATTATTTTCGTTTCGTTTCGTTCAAATTCCTTTTCCTCGACGGAGAAGAGTAAGAAATTTGTCAACCGTGAATATTAATTGAAAATAAACCAGCAGATGATTGAAAATGTATACCGATACATTATGTCGGATGTTTCAATTGGGTGAATACACGTGTCTCGTGTCATGTAAGAAATTGATAAATGGGAACTATAGAGAGCTTCTGGTGGCGTGATGAAATGGTCCGCGGATGGTTAAAGCGAGTCGTATAAAATAAAATTAGTCAGTTTGAAGTGTGGTTGAACTAAAAATGCCTTAAATTGAAGTGGCAACAAACGAGCAAAATAATTGTACGAATGTTTAGGTTTAAGTTTATTGTTTTACCCACAATTTCCGTGTGGTCCAACAGTAGGGAACATTGAAATATCCTCTGGATTTGTCGCGACTTTTTATCGCGTTTATTCACGGGAAATTTGATAGGACTGAAAAATGAAACGTTTTCAAAACACAAAGGTGAAGAAAGATTGTTTTTGGTTTGTATTTACATCCATTCTTATGTCCTTTGGATGTAAACAAACAATATTATTGTCTTTGTTACACTAATTTGACCTTCCAAATATTTACAAACATTAGTTTTGTATATAAAAAGCATTAAAAACGTTTCATTCTTCAGTTCCCTGGAAATTTGGCAGATAACATGGACGGCGAGTCCCAAGCAAAATAGGCCATTAGTGGGGAAGAAGCGCGTAAAGGGAACATCGATAATAATCTGCGATTGCCAGTGAGGCCGGGCTGGATCCCCCCCCCCAAAAAAAATAATAAAAAATAAAAAAAATTCGACTCTTCAACACTTGTCAAAGTTACGCGCCGCGTTCGCGAGGAGAAAATGTAATCCTGCCGGTGACATTTCAATATCCGTCCGAGGGGTTTTTAAGTTGACTGTCAAAACGGAAGCGACGTTTCTTTAACTATGATTACGTAAAAAGACGTCAATTTTCGAAACGTGGCTGTGAACAAAGGGCGCAAGGCAAAAGAAAAGGCATTTTCGTCGACATGATTTTCCGTATCTCGACTGCCAAACGGTCCGACGCCGAGAAAAGAGCCCGCGCACGGGGGGGGGGGCATATAATTCAAGCGAGACAGAAACAATGGGGAAAACGATGCATTGCCGAGGAAGGCGACGAAGGCACTCGACTCGCCGGCACTCGCAGTCCCTTTGCCCGCTCGCCCGGGCAACAATTTTCTTACGCCAGCCACCGTAGCCCCCTCCCACACCCACCCCGTTCATCGATATTCTCGCCTTCAAAGAGAACTCCCGCCGCCCACCACGGAATCGCTCGCGCCTTCCGTTCAAGTTGAAGCCTGAGCACTGTTGAACCTAGCCGCTAATTCCAAAGCCTGGGCCAGTACTGGCTGCCAATACATGGCGGATGGTGTTGGTATATCGTTTTTATAGAAAGGAATGACGTTAGATTCTGTAATTCCACCGAAATGGTAATCAAATTCTTTTTCCTTTTTTTATTTTCTTTTATTTTATTTTTTTCTTTTTTTTTT
>JABFPN010002578.1:0-21598 GCA_022817305.1 Leptoteleia sp. ZL-2020 | reverse complement strand
TGGTCGAGCGGTTCACGGCGCTGATTGGCCGTTGCGGTAGCGGTTGGGCGCGCATATTGGGGTTGCTGTTGCCATGTTGTTGTGTTGGTGTTGTTGTATTGATGTTGTAGGTGTGTTGTGTTGGTTTTGCTGTTGCCGTGTTGTTGTGTTGGTATTGCGTTGTGTTGTTGATGTTGCGTAGACGTTGGCGTGCTCACCAAGAGTCTTCTCCTGCTGTCCTCTCCCAGGCTGGCGGTTGTGGCTTCCTGGACTGGCTTCCCCTTGGCTGGTTGTTCCCTGGATCCTTCTGGTCCGGCTGTTCAGCTGGCTCTGACTCGACTGGCCGATTGTGCGCGTTTATATTGGGGATCGCGGCCTCGCGCTCATTGGTCGAGCGGTTCACGGCGCTGATTGGCCGTTGCGGTAGCGGTTGGGCGTGCGTATTGGTGTTGGCTTTGGTGTTGCTGTTGCCGTGTTGTTGTTGTGTTGTTATGTTGTGGTGTTGTTGTGGTGTTGTTGTGGTGTTGTTGTGTTGTTGTTGTGCTCACCAAGAGTCTTGTCCCGCTGACCTCTCCTACCCTGGTGGTTGTTGCTTTCTGGACTGGCTTCGCCTTGGCTGGTCTCTCCTTGGATCCTTCTGGTCCGGCTGCTCCGCTGGCTCTGACTCGACTGGCCGATTGTTCGCGCTTATATAGGGGATCGCGGCCTCGCGCTCATTGGTCGAGTGGTTCACGGCGCTGATTGGCCGTTGCGGGAACGGTGGGGTGCGCGTACCTTCACGAATTCTGGTGTTGAGCCGCGACGGTGTTGAGCAGCTTATTCCGCGAGCAGACATGAATGTTCTTGTTCTTTGGCTGTAAATTAGACGAAATAATATGTAACAAATAGTTACAGTCAAAAGTACTAATAACGAGGGGCAAAGGATGGTTTGTGCCCTTAAACGTCATGCTCGGTCAGTGTAAGCATACTATAATATCTAACGTTTTTTCTTATATCCGTTGACAAACTAAAATTGTCTGCCAATAATACGAAATGCTATAGAACCAGTAGGTATAGTCAAAGGTATGAATTACCAGGGGCAAAGTACTTTTTTCCCTATAACCTCATTTCCGGTTACTGTACTCGTGCCACATTACATAACTTTTTCCTTTTTCCCGTTGACATACCAAAATTGACTGTTAATTAGAGGGACTCATACAGAATAGTCGTTTATATATATTTATAAACGCTTACGAAGTTTTTTTGGTCGTTATTCTTAATTTTCAAAATTTCGTGAAATTCATTAGAATAACGTTAGAAACTTCAGTCACATAAAATTTTAATTTGATCGAGCACTTCTGTGCTTTGTGAAGAACTCTACTTCCTTATTATATTTTAAATATGTAATTGCTTTACTTTCAATCGATTATTTTTATTTGGGAACTGTTTTATACACAATTTTGAAATTGAATTTATAATAAACTAATCATTTAATCCAAAACTAATATGAAATATATTTTCGAGCACTATAAACTGATATCATTTATCTAATTTACACTCAAAGTATTATATGAAACTTTGATGATATTTTATCCCATATTTTATATGGTTTAATTTAATTGGCTCAAATTTGATATGACTTCTTACTATCGCTTTCTCACTTAAATAAAAGAAATATTCTATAAAAGGTTTAATATTCATTGGGAGAATAATGATAATTCTGTGTAATCTTGGCGTAACCCTTACAATGGAATTGTTTTTTGGGTATATCCAATTAACTTCCCTAAAAATCTCAGACAAACCCCCCATCAACCCCTTACAATAACACCGATTCCTCCTCGGTCCACTAACTATTAATCCCACTGAAAGAACCACTGCCAACAATTATTACTACCCCACAACTTCTTCATTATCCGGAATTTCTACCGAAAATTAGAATAACCTTCCCGACTTCATTTCCCTCGCAATTCCTATTTCGACATTCACGTGAATCCAAATCATTCACTTCTCGTGATAAGGCTTGCGTTTAAAAAGAGCAAGGGTTCGTCAATGAATGGAGGTTGATAGATTCATTGCGGTAATTGAAGGTACATGGGATCGAAGTCGTCCTTGCTCGAAACAAAATAAATTCACATATCTCGTGGCTGCAATTGCATTACGTGGGTCTCGCACTTACGAGCCGGGAATCGGCGGAGAATAACATTCGACGGTGCACCTGATTTAACGCGCGTTCGAGTCAAGTTAATTAGCGTCGGGGCCGCTGTCGCCGATAAAGATTGTGTGAGTCTTTATGTGCGGATGTAGGTATGTGCGAGTGTGAATGTGCTCGGGGTAACGTGCGAAGGGGTATGCGAGTATAGCCGAGTACGTATGTGCAAATCGGTGTATACGAGTAAGTATGTGTGTGCGTCGCGAACCTAGACATCGGGCAGCCACACCGATCGTCGACAACTACATTACAGCGCGTCCTTAAATCTTGTCGACAATCGCCAAAAGTGGATGAGAAAGAGCGAGAGAGAAGGAGAGGGAGCGCAAACGAGAGAAGAAGAATGGCACGGAAGAAGCCTGGGTCTAATTGGTGTGAATTATATGTCGAGGTCGATTCGTCGATGAACATGCCGATCAACCGGAAGATAAGAAGCTCGACTAACGGCTATTTATGCTTATGACTTTATGCGATCGAATGTCGGCGCTCGCGAACAAACGGCTCAATCAACTGATTACTTTATGTGACAGGCTCATTTCCGGCTCGGACATCTCGTTATGTTGTGCTCCATTCGGGAATCAATGGGGAGACTGGCCACGACTGGTTGGTGGATTCATGGCGTATGTTTTTGTCATTGTCAAAGACAAATGGGTAATGTATGAAGATTGGGTGGATGGAAGAGGCGGGAAGATTATTACGGGGTATCGATAGTGTAGAGTTATGGATAAATGCCGAGGACGTTTCAATGGGGTGGATTGCAGGAATTTGTTAGGTCCTTGCACTGGAAAAAAAGAAATGCCAATTTTAAATAATAACTTTAATAGTTTGCTATTGTACTTGCAAGATATAAATATTTGAAGCATCATTTATAAATATTAGGACGTAAACAAAGATCGGTACAAAGATAGAGACAAATAGCAGTTAAGTAGCAAATATTGTAATTTAAATAATATGGATGGAATATAATAGTTAAATATATATGATTAAATAATAAAGATACATTTATATAACGTAGATAATATACTGCAGTTATGTATAATTAATACATAACAATATATTTTGAAATATATATATGTAATATATCTTAGAACAATAAGAATAATAGACAAATTACAAGTGATTCATTTTATATTGTGTATTATCAAATTTTGCATGGACAAGAATATTTACGTTTATGTCGATGTCAAAATTCGTCGCATTTGAAATAATAAAATTCTGCTTCATGCGTACACGGAAAAAACTGTACGTTACTTATTACGAAATTTTGTCAGTTCTGATACTACGAAAGCTGTGCAATTTAACACAGTGTTTTTTCAGCGCGCCTCTAAAATCTCACGTGACCTAATTACTTCCGTTTGAATTTTCCATTAAAATCATTCGACCTCTTTCGAACGCGATATGAAAACCGGGAAATCGCGATCTCGAGTTTTATCGCTGATTTAATGGCGCGGAATTGTTGACGTGGGAACAAAAAAAAGTCCTCGCGATATCATATGACGACAGTTTAACGAACGGAAAGCAATTAAATAGAACGCTGATTTGGAATTAAACGCGTATCCTTTTACTCAGGCGTTAAAACACTTTTTGATTAAATTGTTCCAGTCAGTTGGGAAATATGTTCCGCGTCGTCTCGTCATTCGTACGCAACTTGAGCTTCGGCCATTAGAGACATTAAAGGACGAGAGACGCCGCGCACAATGACTAATGGCGACTGTAATGGATTCATTTTCATTTTCGACTTTGCGTGAGCTTGTGGCCGAGGTGCCCGCGCGCCGAGAAAGGGGAACAATGAATCCTCGCCTTTTGCCTTGGCCTGACAGATGTCAAGACAAAGTGAACCGTGCGCTCTTTCACGAAGGAAATGCCTTCGTCTTGCGTGCTACGTTTCAATGATTGATGAATATTCTCAATGAGCTACGCGCAGCTGGATTTCTCGGCGCGCCAAAAAGGACGAAAGGATGGAAACCGAAAGGCCGAGTCGAGCCACGGTGCTCTGGTCTCCGGTACACAAGTGCACCGATATTTATATTTTCATTAGCGTGTTAATTTTCATTATTATGCCCTCGATCGTTTTATTGTGATCGAAATTGGGTTTTTCGATGCAACATCTGGGAGATTGTAAGCGTGGCCAATTGAGTTATTATGCCGCTAAGTAAATATTTTGGATAAAAAATCGTTCTCCGATTAATTTCTACGATCACATTCGTAGAAAAGTGCCTTTGTTCCAGTTTTTTAGATTGAGTTTTTTTTCTCGGATTTAACCCTAGTTATGATTCATTTTGATTGTTTTGTATAAAAAAAAACTTATAAAAGATTGTATAGTGCATGAAAAAATTTAATAAGAACAACTTATGAAATGCTTTCTGAGATGGTCAGATTTGATGCAGGATTTCAGATTGAAAAAATTTAATGATTAAATTGAATAAGTTAGTCACTAATTTAATCTTTTTTAGGTGAGTGTAACATTGAAGACGATTTTTCGATCTATCTGTTGTTTCATAAAAGAATAACTCAAGAGTAAGATAAAATTATGAAACCTTGCGATGTAATTCGATGAAACATTCCTTTACTGATAAACATTAATATATGAGTGATACTTAAAACTTGAATACCGTCCAATTTCCAAGATCTTCTAATACGATTATATTTATGTGCAACTTCGTACATGGAATTTGAATTTGCAATTGTAATCGATGCTTTATACAAGTTGACTAAGAATTTATATTTCTTGCGTAAATTATTCATATTATAATTACTTAACAGCCGATTTTAACCTTAAATAATAAATAATAAAACGTAAATTTCTTAATAAGTATTTACATTTTGTTTGGGGGACACATTACTTACTTATAATAACATTCAAATTTTAAATAGTCATCCTTAATAATAATAATAACTTTCTTTTAATTAAAAAACATAGTTCACTCTAAAATTTATATAAATTGTTATTTACGTATTACTTTGTTTGCGAATTTGTTCATAATCAAAAGAATTACAGCATAGTGGGTTCGATTTCTTCTATAATAATAATATTGTAAATTAATACACCTCAAATAAACATAATAATGAAAGAAGAAAAATTAATATTGTTAACAAACTTTTGATGTAAACTTTGTTTGCAAGATGGAAATTATATTATCTTTCTAATAAATTTCAAATAAAAAGGAAAAAAAGTAACGTAGAAATGTTTTCATTGGGCGAATATTATAAAGGCATTTGGGGAACAACGGTGCACTGGCAAATCCATTTCTTTATTTAGCAAAAACCGAAAGGGTTTATATATAAATTAAGTCACATATATTTTGGTTTAAAAAATATTGAACGAGTCAAGTAATGAATTATTTATTGTTAAATTCAGTTTCACGTATAAAGTAGTCCAAATTGAAATAAAATTCCGCTGATAATGGAAAGTGACAAAAAACCTTTCTTATTGAAAAGTGAAAAGGAACTCTAGATTACGAGAAGAAACTTTTCTTCTCAATTTTAGAGTAGCTGTTTTACTGAAACATGGTGAACCCGTGCACGAGTTTCTTCGGAGAAAAAGCTTTAATTGCAAACGTGTACTATTACTTTTGACGAATACTTTATTTTACTTTGCAATCCTTCAATTTTGTAATTAAATGCTTTAGTAAAAATTCGTTTACATAAATCAACTTCTCACATTTTATTAAAAACTGAGATTTATCGTGTTTTACATTAAGAAAAGTAAGATTGAAAATTTTACTGTTTTTAAAGAGAATCTCAGCTATACATTAAAACTAATATGTTAAAAAGTTACTTCAGAATTATTGAGTTATTTAATTCTTTGAACATTTGTGTTGTAGAGATTTGTAAAATACAGAAATGATAGATTTCTACATTTACAATACTTCAACAATATAAATCAGACTAAACCTTAACATAAGTTTTATTTTATTTTATTTTTTTAGAACTTTATAAAATTTAATGCAAAATATGTTAAACTGCATCTGAATATTAACTGAATAAACTTGCAAAGCGGATTCAATTATATTCTCACGCATATTCTGACATAATCATATCTGCGGAAATCTGCTTAGAAAATTTGATTCGATCAAACACAGTATCTCGCTTAATTTTTTGTTATAATATAACATTGTAGAATCTGACAAACGGTCTATTTACCATATCCATCTAACGAAACTAATATTTTCTCTAGTGCTTGATACAAATTTCAGTTAACAAAAATAATTAATTGTGAAACAACTTAACCCGTTATTATTAATTGTATAATTTCTTTTCTGCACATTAATAACTTGTTTCATTTCATTTGCACGGACTGACATTATCAACGGACTTGTTTTACAAAAAACCTTATCATAATTCATGCACGCTTACAAACGGGCGTGTTCTACTCAAGTAGAATGCTTATCGGCACCAAAAAGCCGAGTATGTTATTGACAATTCAGACGTTTCGATTGTGCCAGTTTGACGATAAATCCTGTTGAAATAGTTGGCCACAAAATTTGACGAAGATAGCGCTCGCGGACTAGCATTTCCCGTGCAGTTCGAGTGATTTGTAACGATGTAAACATTGTTCGGGCATCACCGTCCTATGACGTATGTTCACGTATTAATATCTGCAATGGAGTAAGGTGGTCAGCTGCGTCGCGACGGGGGTCCTTGCATAAACAGTGCGACATTCATTTGTCTTTGAGGATGGATTCGCTGTTCAAATGGATAGAACAACCTTAATCAATCTCTAATGCGGAGCGCCATCTGGAAAACATCGCTGATCTTTTTTGCGCATCAAAAAGTCTTGGTTCATTTTGCTCTGATTTTGTGATTGAAATCAAATTTTTCATATTGAGATCCGGCCCTCTGAAAAGATAATTGAAAATGATTAATGAGTACACATCTGTTTTGTTTCATTTGTTTTTTATATACATATATTATAGAATGGAACTAATTATGGTTAAACTGATGGAGTTTCAAACATTCAAATTATTTGGAGCAGTATCAATAAAGATAAAACGATTTTTTCATACTAATATGGAATTGCATTTTGTGTAATGCGGTCGTAATGAAATCGACGACATGTTTCAGAATCATAATTAACTGATGAAAATAATATATTTTCAAATTAAAATCGTATTTTAGCACTACTTCCAAAATGTTGGTTGCTGATGCTGTGCACAATATACAATGAATGTATATATGTATATTTGTACACGTGTATGCGATAATCCAACGTATATTTATTTTTTTTTGTAGATATATTGGGGATATTGAAAGGTTCTTAAAAGACAAATCATTTAAAAACATATTCAAACTATACTCTTGACCAAATATTCAGTTTGTAATGATTACTTAATTTTACTTTAGTAGGTGAAATTAAACCATCCTAAAAATTAACATTGAAATTATTTAAAGACCTAAATAGGCGATTGCTCGTTAATTCGACTAATAAATGAAAACGTTTCGGCCAACCGAAAACCTTTCTAAAGTTACTCCCTTTGATCTGCCCCATCTCTAAAATTCTAATTCCCACTTTCAAGCCACGAAGCCGTTCTAATCTGCACAAAGAAAATCGCACAATGCAATATCATTAGCCGCGCTAATAGACGCTCCACATCCTCGTATGTAAATACAGTTACAATTAGCATTAGACTATATTTCGAGTGACTCCAGGAACGGCCCCGAGCTTGTAGGACACATTCGGTCCGGATTGGACTCGTTTCTTTCGATTTGTCATTGCGGTGGGTTTCTTTCGTTTGCATCAATTGTACTGCCGCAAACGTCATTGGCAAACAAAGACAACAAATTTCGTCCGCGGCATTATGCGACGCGTTACAATGAGCCAAAGAGGGTGACCACGCTCGACAGCAGCTGAATCTTATTCGTGTGCAATAATTTGCATTCTCGCTGGTATAGCTGCGTCCAATTGGTATCGAACATCGGCAGCTAGAGACGCGCGTATTCGCGTACACGCACCGAGTACAAATTGTGCGGATTCTCCTTCTCGGCATAACTTCGTAATTAGAGGGCCGTGCCATCCGAATTTTGTTAAAGGCCCTATTGCATGTCCTATCTTTACACGTGAGCTGTTCACTTTGTCGGATAAGTAAAGGAATTCGGTAATTATGTTGAATTCATTTTCCTTGAATTATGATTTCATCTACATGCTAAAGACTCTTTAATAATAATTTGTAAATTTTACATTTACAGTGTAACAAGTATTTTTGAGCGCCCTCTGAAAATTATATTTTATTGTTCGTATTCGTATGTTTTTGATATTAGATAATATTAAACGAAATAAATTAAAATAATTAATTAGTTTACTAATTTAATAATACATTAAAAGTTGCTGGTAAAGTTTCAGATTCATGGCCAACTCGGAAAACACTTTTGGAACTATATAAATAATTACGCACTCGAAAATTCAATTAATTTATATATATTTAATCATATATGATATTTAATTATAATATGATCACATATGAAACATAAATACGAAAGTTAATAGTTGAACTTGTTCTTCCAAATTAAAAATTGTTTCTATTTACGAACATAAATAGAATTCTGTTTTCAACAATAATAATTATATTACATAAAACTTTCAACAAAAATTAATTAAAAAGATATTGTTTCAACTTGCTTAAACACGTTTTTAATTATAATAATAGCAGCAATTATAATCATTATTATTGTAACTTTATTCCAGAATATCTCTGTAACATGCTCTACATTTACGTAGCTTCACCTAACAAACTTACAAACGGTATCAAATTTTCATACGAAATTATCATGAAATCATATCAAAAATCATATCTGATGAAATTTTCACAATTTTGAATATAATATAATATTCTCCAGTGGATAGCTTTATCTTAACAATGAAATTCTGTATTTCAATTCGCAATTGTATTACTATAATTTTTCACTCTTACGATTGAAATTGACGCGAGTTATAAAACCAAACGCATACCTGAAAACAAAAAGTAGCGGTAATAAAAATGATGATAATGATAATAATGAAAATGAAAAAGAAACCTAAAAATGTTATCTCAACAACTGTACATTCCTCTTAACAAGTCTGAACGCGCCGGCACAAAAAACCCCTGCACTTGTGCTAACACATTTATATCTTAGACTCAGTTTTCCTTCACTTTTATTTTTTGCAGCTATCCCGAGACACGTATTCTCATCTGTCGATACCGGACGGAAAATGTTAGATCTTTGTTTGCCGGCGGAAAAGCGTTGTCCGATAAGTGAAAGACACGGACGGTTGTTGCGCCGGGGACGTAATTTCCTACAATTGATAAGCAGAAGCGCGCTAAACGCGGCGCGTGATGAAACGTCCCGATTATTGCGTTTCGTTCGATTTGCCGCGGCAACGAAACGTTCGCGTCGTTTGGCAACACCGAGCAAGGACGTTCCGATGCGTGAAATATTTTACAGCGTGACATGACACTGATTAAACGCCATCCTTCGCTAGAAATATAGTGCTATTAAATTAGAGAGGGTACTACATTATACAGTGGAATGACGTACGCCGAGACAATGTAGCGCCGTACGACAAATGCTGTAACCTAAGCACGTCGCTCTCTCAAGTACGACCCGACTGTTTGATGTTCGCAATGTACGTCATCCGGGTATTCCGCGATTATTCTGCTATGAATTAAATTATTGTCAAATTAAGACCCAGAAATTTGTCGCGAGTGCAATTTCCCGCTGCAATTTCGACTGTTCCGCGTTCTAAATGAAGAAAAACTTTATTGCCAATTATGAGCGTTTTGTAATTGGGACAGGATTTTTCATCCCGCCCTCGTCTTTATTATACACTGTGAAATTTTTTTATTCGCGACTAGTAGTCGTTTAGTTTCAAAAATTTCATCCGAAGTAGAATGTCCGGAGTTTTTAATCAAAAAATGTTAAGCGATTAAATTTTACGTAAAAATTTGTTAGTAGTTTTATTGTTAAGACGTGGATTTTGTGTTTATCCTGACAACCAATTATTTTAAATATTAAAATTAAATATTTGTGTTTAACTAGCAATTCTGAATACTCTGTATAAACACAAAATGTAAAACTATTTGTTTGCTTAAATAAAAAAGGAGGTTATTGTTTAAGAAGTAATATAAAGTAAAGATTGCATAGCGTTAAAGCTATTAAGCAATTTTACTAATTTAATTATGGTCAGAGTCGTCTGAACATCCTTGTTACGGTATTTGTAGGAAGAAATTCTGGATGAATTGTTTCGTTTCCGAGATGTAACTCGGGGAAAATAGATAGTGGGACCACGTACATTGATGTAATATTTACCGTGTAATGGTACAAGCAGCATCGCAAATTATATGAAACCGGTGATGACGCCATTAAGTTGTAAATCCAACAAGATTCAGTACAGCGGTATCACATTCTGTCGGGTTCGCTGACGCAGACATCACGCCCCGAAGAATATAACAAGTAGCGATATATTATGCTTTCTCTTCTGCAACTTAATAAATAAAACTAACTAACGTCGACTGGTTCCATTCTGTCCTGTGAAATACGATCAGAATTCGCAAAGACACCTTAAAGGAATAATTCATTAACAATAACGCGCTTAGCGACCCATATCTAGGGAAGAGGACAGCATTTTTATAATTTGCTTTTTTATCAATAACATTTTGAGTTACATTGTAAGTACGTAGAAAAAAATGAATAAAGAGACTTTTATCGCCGTAATATAATACTTATCTTCCTTTATTCCATCAAAAATAGTTAACCCTTTATTCGTGAGTACCATCGAAATGTGGGGTGGTACCGATGAATATTTGTGAGATGGTACTATATAACTATAGAATGTGAGAAGGAGTACGTGGGTACGCGGGAATCCTACCTAATCACTTTTTCAATTCAATCACTAATTACGAAATTGATAGGCAGTTGCACGCGCGATTCATTGATCTGTTTGGAGGAGCATTTGTGCCGATTATGGCCAATTTGGGAAATTTGTAATATTAATTTCATATCTACTTTTGGTATGTGTATTTCCCACTGAAAACTTCAATATAAGTTGCATTTCATTTATAATAATTTAAAAAATGATATCCCTTTTATTCATTAAACAAACGTAAATTAATAATACATACAAAATATTGATATATATGGTGTTATGTATATTTGAATGGGCAATAATTAAAAGTACGTTATTTTCAAATATCGCATTGTTTTAAAAACCACTTCTTTTCAGAACCAACTGTCGAATTGAACTTATTCAAATATATTGCTGCAAAATAATCCCTTCTATACTGAATTGTTTTGCGATTGAATGCAAATTTATTTTTCTAAATATATTTTTTTAGTTCCGAATTAATATTGTTAAAATGTTGGCGACCGAGATCGATACCAATTAAATAGTAGGATAAAATCAATTCTTCCTCACATTGTTAAGGATATAAAAGGTAATGTGAGTTCTTAAATTCAGTTTCACTAGCACACTTTAGATGTTAGATACAAGTATTGAATTTTCGAAATGTCCAAGTTGAAACTACAGAGATATCAGAGTAATTTATTGATTGAAAAGTCAATAAGTTTTTCAATAATTGTTATAGAATCCAATTCTTAAAACGTAACAATTACATAACTAGTATTTATATTATTTCCAAATTTTTTGTTTTTCCTGACAACTTTAAACAATATATAAAATTATTATTTATTTATATTATTATCCATTAAAATGTATCACCGATAATATAAATGAATATTGTCAGATAAATATGTTTTCCATGTAGATTTTAATTGAATTTTTTCCGTGCAGCATCGTAACGATGTTTGAGGGCGATTACGCGATTGCATCCGCGGGAGCCCACGGCATGGTACGACTTCCGCCATCGAAGAAATTAATCTTCTTGCAAGTCAAGTGCGAATTACCTTTGGACGTGTTCATCGGAGAGCGCGAAACGTTTCAATTCCGCACGGCCTCCGCGCCTTCGCGCAACGGCTAGGGACGCATAACTAGATGTTCATTTGGATAATTGAAATCATTTCGTGCGCATTTCATGCGCTGATGCTCCCCGTTACGCTGCGATCATAGGCCAGGCCTACGTTATGGAACGGGATTGCGCAACGCCGCTTGCGAAACAATCCCCTTTGTCACGCAGCATTGTTGCAAATATCATTATTGTTATGGCATTTATACGTATACGGTGCTATTCGGACCGGAGATTGTCAAAGACAAAAAAAAATCCATCCACGATGTCCCTCGGTCGTAATAAAACGCGGATGTTACCGATTGAAAAATGACTACGTAAAGCTTGGTATTTGGACACATGCAATTATCATGCATATTGCCTTAAGGGACTTTGAGTGAAAACGTTTTAATTTCGAAACATTTGGAACTTTTCCCGGTTTAACATACGCTGAGAAAAACAGCACGGATAATATTACTGTTTTGAACTTTGCTTCATACGTGCTAGTTTTTTTTTTAATCGAAATTACAGCGTTTAAAACGCGCCTTTGGATCCGTTACAGTACGTTTAGGGAAAAAAGTCGCGCGTAAAGAGGGACGTGTATTATTTTATGAGGGATTTTGGAATAAATTCGCGGAGAAAGATGGAACATGTGAAAGTTAAACAACTGTTACGAGCGTCTTCCTTTTATCCAATGAAAATCAATCTCGAGATGTAATATGTTTTGGCCGAAATTGAACTTTTTTGTTCACTTCATAAAACGCCTCATTTCTCTTCCGAAATCAATCATACCTCGGCACATTTACTGTGCGTAATTATGCATTACATATCGGGTGCATTAATTTTCTTTCCAAAAAGCAAAAAGTCTTTTCATATATCACGTCAATGATAATATAAATCAATGCAACTCTTTTTTATTTTTTCTCCCTTTGCAATGAAGAATGAACGTGGTTTTAATACTTTTTTAAGAAATTTGAAGGGATAATTTTGAACTCGGAGCTGCTTTAGTCTAATTACGTATAAGAATCATAGTGCACGGTTTGCTAATACTTGAAATTTATTTTGCATCGTTTAATTATCCACAGCGAAATATTTCGTCAGTGCTGAATGTTTATCTAAATTAGGTAAACAGCTTATAACTGCTGATGAATTGGTTAAACAGTCTATCATCATCAGCTAAACAGTTCTATTTGGAAAATAATAAGTGAGGCAGAAAAATTGTTTGACGGATTTCGACTGCACGTTTGAATGGTTGCAATAATTTACATACGCTATGACAGCATATCACGTTTCATTGTAAAATCGTAATTGATCATCAAAGTATAAACTTTATCGTGAAATGTGATTAAATTACAATGTGTATAAATAAACATATATTTGAATTTATAAACACATTGTGCCGAAACAATCGGAATTGTTTCTACAATTAAATTAATTTTCTTGTTAATTGAGCGAAAAATTTATTATCAATTCAATTAATTGAATCAAAATTGCTGCTTGATTTTCTTTTATTATTACTTGTTTCTATTGATATACTTTGTATTGTGTGTTTTATTGAATTAAGTACAGTAATGAATGTAGCATTATATGAGAATAAAAAAAACAAAAACGGAGCAAGTAAAAAAATTTTAAACAATAAATTCTGGCCTATTATCGTAAAAAAGTGTCAAATATGACATGGAATCTTAACGAGATCTGACAAAAAGACTGATCCACGCTTATTTATTTATTTTATTTTTTTCATTTTCTCTCTCGTGGGAAAGACATGTAATCAGTCACTTCTTATAAAGTAAATGTTGATCACGTGACACGATTGCGAGTGCGATAATTCTGACACAGCTTAATACTTTCTGCAATGAAATTAATGGTTTTTATCATCGTTCATTACAACTATGAAATTCAATTATGTTTGAGACGATGTGTTCATTCTTTTGTGAATTTAAACAATTAAGTTCAACCAATGAAAGTAATTAAGCTAATAAATGCATTAGGAAACGTTGCGGTGCTTTTGGTACTTTTATGGCTGATGATTAAAATTTAAAATTTAGTCCTTGATATTTACAATCATTTCAAGGTTGTTTGAAAATTAAAATTGTTTACATCTGAAGTAAATAGGTGCAGCAGTTAAGTGCGATTGTCTAATTTACCGACGAAAATAAGGCGTTTATAAATTGTTACACGATATCAATTAATTCGTAAACAGTATTTGATAGCGTCTGGTGAACAAGCTTCTGGATAATAAAGATTTCTTCCGGCCGAGAAAACTGTTTGTTCATTAAAAATCCGTCCCGAAACATAATTCATAATGAAATTCATATTCATGAATAAGCGATCGTCGGGGATGAAAAAGTCCAACTCCTTTTTATTACTTCATAATAATTAACGCGGGGAGGGGGGGTATAAATTGTTCGGAGCAAAATTCATGAAATCGGTTATTTATCGACGAGTCGTAAGATTATTTACAAGCACGCGGGCACTTTTTACCTCTGTTGTTGCGAGACAAAAAGCTCCGGTCGAACGGAAGTAATAACATACTATCAGGGTGAAATTTCAAAACATAACTTAACCCGGTATTATAATTGTCGAATAATTCGTACGAACTTGCAAATTTATTCATGCGCGCGGGTTTTTGTGTTTGCTTAATTGCAATGCGTTTTGCAAAAAATCGATCTATACTCAGATAAAAATTTAGTGCAGCCAACTAAAAATACTGTAGTTTGTCTTTTTGGCAAATATACTGTAGCTCAGTTAATATATCTAATAAGTAGAGATACATCAATTTCTGAAGAACAGTTCACACTACAAATTATTTATTTCGGTTCAATTAATTGACTTTATTTGAATTACACTGAGAAAAAAGTTATATTCAAAATTACCATACCATATGAGTTCTGACAGATATCGTCTATGGTCTCATCATAATTACTATACCAATTATAAAGAAAATTTCCATTCGATATGGTAAAATTTTTTATATTAGTGTTGTAAATTTTGTTTGTCATTTTGGTGATTATTATCATACTAGTATATTAAATTTTATTATATCGAATGGAAAATTTCATTGTAATTGGTATAGTAATTTCATAGACACCATAGACGATATCTGTTAGAACTCATATGGTATAGTAATTTTCAATATAACATTTTTCTCAGTGTATATTTACAATTTATTTATATTTTAATTAATTTACTCCACGAACAATAATTATCGTACTTACTCGTAAATTAAGCAGAATCCCACAATTGCACTTGTCACGTAAAATATCAGACTGACCGCTTTGTTTACATGACTTAAGTTAAATACATTCTTTATCGACAACCTTGAACGCAATGATGTATTATATTAAAGTAAACATTATAATAAATGAATACTATTATAAATACACACATATTCCCGAGTTATTATAAAATACAGGAGCAATAATTTTCTCTCAGAGTATGGAAATTTGAAGCAGAATAACTACGTAATGAATGTTCCAAGAATTGTACAAATTAAAAGATAAATAAAATTCAATGAGAATTTCTATTGAGAAACTATGACGATGAATCAACGCACGTTTTGATTGTTCGCACCTTCTTCGAAACAACAATGTTTATGATGGAAAATGTTTTTGTTCTTTTAATGTTTGGGTGCGGAGATATTTCTGTAATTCTAGGTTGGAAGACTGCAATTGTAAAACCATTTTCTTTTGGTACTGTAGACATTCAACAATTGTATGTAAATCAGTCAGTTTGACTTTTTACAGATATCTATTGACTTTAATTTTACTGTCGTGTCCATTTGAATGGATTGACGAGTTGATCAGTTTTATGACTGGGTGTTAGATGTTGTAATAAAGACATTATTCGTGGGATTATTGATTGGCAGTCATGTAAAATTGTAGTGGTTGATTTATTGTAAAAGATTGAAAATGTATTAGAGACAGAGCAAAATAAGAAATTAACGCATTAAAAATAAATTAACAATAAGGAAAATTGTCAAGTAAATGAAAAAAATTCATTTATATATATTTAATATAAAAGAAAGTTAAAATTTATACCATTAAAAGTAATTATATGAAATACGACGAAGTAAATTGTAAAAATATGTAGGAATAAACTAAATTAATGAACTTAATACATTCGTGTTCAATGGATTACAAAATTAAGGTAAATTAATTAAAATTTTAAATATAATTTTGTCGAGACGTTTTACTTCGATATTTAAAAGAAAAAAGGAGTTAATTAAAACAAAGATAATTATAATTGTCTCGTTAATTATATTATGAAAAGTAATAAAATCAACATTCGTATAATAACGCGTTAATTTAACTAAAAAACTGCAACATTTTCAGTGTAATATTAACAAACTCTTTAGGAAGGTTTTATTGAAATTTCAATACTGCCCTTGTAGTAAATGCAAATCAGGAGACATTACGAAAACTTTATCAGGTCGTGACATGGAATTCTGATTAGAACCTGAGCTATATGTGATCAGAATATAGTTCAGAAATTTCATTTTTGGCAAACGTAAATTTTTGGCAAACGTAAATATTTTTAAACAGGCATTAAAAATTCGTTAATAATAAAAATGTGTAATTAACAAAAATATGCTCAAAAAAGATTAAACACGATTCTATAGCAATTTATTAGTTGTAACACTTAAATTGAAGATTTTTTACAATGCATTAATATACATCTGAAACACAGTTAAAAGCCGTAATTTTTTTGTCCAATTTTTCTCAGTGTATAATTACCGACAAACGTGTAATCCATGCCAGCATTAAAATATATTATAGAAAATTTTCGTGCAACTTTTTTCTTCCGTGTAAACCTTTAACTTTTTTTAAAAATTACTAACATTTTATCCCGAACCAACGAAACGATTAAATTCCTCAAAAGCAACAAAAAAGTCGCATTCTTCTGGAACAATGAATAATTAAAATATCTTTTACAGTATCCTTAGTTGAAAAACACCAAAGGCTGGAAAACATTCGAGTCATCCTACACGAGCCGCTAAAAAATGAAGTGCGAGGATATTGATTGAAATATTTGCCAAAAAACCTCCGCAGCGAGGAATGCGTGACAAAGACGAAGAAGTGAGGCAGTTAAGCGCGTACGGGTAAACGTATTCAAATGAAATAAGGAATGATTTTTTGCGTAAGTGGCCAGTGCGGGCTGTTAAGTTTTTCCGCGTTCGATTTTTACGACTACGAGGATGGCGTTATGCAAGACTCGTAACGACGACCGTGCTTCCTTCTCGGAACACGAAGATTGCGTCTTTTCTTCATGATGCAATCCCCCCGTCTTTCTTTTCCCGCCGCGCTATCGGCGAAGAAAAGACATTTTCTTGCCGCCGCCAGGCTAAAAGAAATCGTTGGCGTGAAAGAGGAAGCCACATTATCCCGGGGGCGAGCGCGGTATTTACTTTCAATACGGCGTCACAAATTCGCCGCCTTTGTACCAAATTATGTTCGCTCGCTTGCAATCGCAACCATCATCCTGGATTTTTGATAATCCACCAGTTTTTCTTCCGCGTCGCGCCCTTTTGTGAACGTTTTGTGACCGTTTAACCGGTTTTGTAATTGCGGATATAACGATGTTTGATCCACGGTGTAATACCATAATCATATTAGTTCGCTAAGGGGACAAGTGACATGAAAGAAAAAGTCCAAGCTTTGATCGGATTCGGAGGGGGTAGCAGTTCCTGAGATTGATTGTTTCTGACGCAGAACTGATTAAAATTTATGAGATATTGGATGTTAGGTCGAACAGGGAAAAAAATAAAGAGAACCCGACAATTTGGAAAAATCGCTGAAATGCAAATGTTTGCATTGGATATTTGACTGCAAACAATGCGGTAGAAGAAGAACTAAGATCAATGGGGGTAAATGTGACACAAAAAATGAAAGTTAATCTGTATGAAAATGACAGTCTTACGTTAAAATGGCTGAGACTTATGAGTATTTCTAAAAGAAATACATTTTCTGAAGTGTTCTAATAAAAATCATCTTATTGCAGACGCAAGAGTTGAACAAAAAGTGTCACACACTTATACGTCGTACCGCGAGAATACGTTAACTATGCGAAGAAGTTTTGGACGCGCGCAAACAATGAAACCCAAATGAAATCACACCGAATGATTTGGGGCATTATTTCCCGGCCAGCGCAATCTGTTTATTCCAACGCGAACAATAAAACAACACTCGAGTAATTGCACCGGTTGGCTTGGGTACCTGACAGATTCTGGTTTTCAGCCCTGTGCATGTGCAGCGCCCAGGCGTCTCAGAGAGCCACCCTTCTGCAGAGATATGGTTCTTCCAGCTCGTTGAGCAATCAAGAGAGAGAACGTTACAATTCACGCAACGGTACAAGGGTTGCCCGAGCAACTGTAACCGCAGTGCCGCCACATGACGTCCCGTTCGCGTCGTGCCATTATTAATAGTTTGCGTATATACAGCCGGTTTCGCGCGTCGTCGGCCCTGACGTTTCGTAGTCGGCCGAATCTGATGATACGAAAAGTACAAGGGTCGATTCGTGCGGTTTTGCGGTTCGGATTTTTTGGCAATCCATCTTCCGATATCCGCCGCGGCCATATTTCATGGGTTATATGAACGGAAACGAGCGCATAAAATCATTCGTGCGAATCCGCAGCTCTTTGCGATTTTCTTGCGCGCCAACGATTGTTTGCCGGCACGTTCGAGATATATTTTGTTGCAAAAATTTCCGCGAATTGTGATTTAACGTGTAGTTTGTTGGGGGTTAAGGGTTGAAAGGGTTTGTCTTAACTTGCGAGGAAGTTCGAGCTTTTCGGACTAAAAGACAAATGCGGGAAGAATCCGATGGTGCATGGGAGCGGATTTCAATTTTTGTAAGGAGGGTTAGCGATAAAATTCTGAATATAAACTAATGAGAATGACCCAAAAGGATTTTTTGCTGTTTAATTGAAAATATTGTTCAGCAACTAAAACCTTTAACAACGTTTATTAATTTTTAATTAAAAACAAACTTTATTATGATTTAGTATTACTTTAATATTTATAATCAAAGTTCTTTTACATTTTTAAACAGAAATTTATCTGCATTTCATGGATTATTATTATTATTTCGTGTTTTAATAATTAAAGAAATTTATCCCAATCTCAGACAAATATGATAAATTATTTAATTAATTGATAACTTTGAAACATATTTAAAATTACATTTTTCCCTTTTTTGTTAATTAATTAAATTTCACGATGAACTATAAAATCACAGAGTGCTATAATGAAAAAGAAAAGATAAAAAATTGGGAATCAATAATTTGTCACGACCACATATACTTTTGATGATCATTTACGATTATTACGGACCACCATTCATCGTCCTTAAAACACATTCGCTTATTCGTTGACACGAATTACCATAATGGCAATTACCGAAAAAATTGAATGAACTGAATATAATTTGCCATCAAGTGTTTCGGGAAGCAAATCACGTAAACAAATTCAAGCGTAGCGACGAAAATAATATTCCGTTTGAATTTAAACACCATCGCCGGAACAAAAATGATTAAAGCACAATGACTAATTTCTTTTATCGCGAAATTGGGACGAGCGTTATTTACCACTCGCGTACGTACCGAACGAACGAATAACTGTAAATTAAGCGAGCATATTGGTCTCAACTCGAGCGCCACAGTCTATTGAAAAAGTAATTTATTATAAACACAAAATCGAGTATTATGATAAAATATCTTTATTTATGGCCCGCGTCAAAATACGATGCGAAACGCGCGCAAAATAACAGACATTCAATTTTGCATCAGCACATTAAGTCGAATCTAATTAATAGTCATATAATATTGTCGGCCGGAATGACCAGAGTTGCGTTTTCATGACTCAGCTTACACCGTATGATTCGATGCATTTTCCCTGTAACTCGCCATAAATATGACCAATTTCTTTTCGGAATAAAAAAAACATTGAAACGAAATTGAACGCTCGGATGCTATATTCTTTCCTCGTCGTTTTAGCTACTCTTTATATCAAATACATAAATCCTGAAAGGGAAGTATAAAAACGTGAAAAAAAAAAGAGAGAAGACGAAAAATGGAGAACGCGAACCGGAATATATTTGCAAGTATTTTATAAAAAGTGAGTTTTCAATTAAAGAAGATAATAAAATGTGATGGATTAAAGTCGAAGGAGAGGAAACGTTGCAATTTGCTAAAATAACTTGGCACGATGGAAATAAGATCAAAAGTGATCAGATAAATTAACGTACGAATAAAGATCAGCGTTTGATATAACGTTACTTCGGCGAAATTCTTCTTACTTTCGTTTAAGTCGTAAAGTCGTCAACGTCAAAACTTAATTGGCCGGGCGCGATAAATCCGAATTCTCAGTTTTGTCTAGGCGAGCCCGGTTACATTAGCGATACGATTAAGAGATACTTTTTATGTATTCCTCGGAGCCATCTGGGAATTTCTAGACAGGAAGTGTGGATTTTTTATGATGACAATAAAACACTTTCGAGACTGGCCTTTCATGTGGATCCAGCGTGTGTTCCTTTATCGCGTGCTATCCATTTACCGCGGATAGATGTTATCGATGTTTCATTAATTTCGGCCCCGGCATGAAAAAAGGTAATAATAATAATAAAAAGAATAACACTTTGGAGGAGGCTCACGCCACGGGGTTCGAAATACGCGGACGCCTAAGAGTTCAAATTTTTGGACTCGTCTCCGAGCGTGTAACACATCTGCCGTCGTGAAATCTTGTTTCTCGCAGTATTGGGTGTCAAGCGAAAACCAAAAAATAACTTAATTGCTGTTCATTGAATAGTCTACACTTTGGGATTTTCTTTAAGAAAAAAGTACAAAAAGATCACCGCGACAAATGGCGCGATGCTTTCGCGTTAACGTCAGCAAAATTATTTTGAGCATCAGTTTCTTGTAATATTGCGAGGGCTGTAATTTTTGTCAAGAAATGTTTACTGCAGTTGATAACATCGCTTTTAGTAAATTCAGTAATATTCCCCTCGCGATTCAGATATACAAATTATAATATAATCAATCAAACTATATAATTTTTCTTATAATAATTTAGAATGCAATGTCGATATTAAACGATATTAAATCGCTCGAGTAAGGTTGACTAAGAAGGTGAAACTACACTCACAAAACTGTTTATTTAAGAGTAATAGAATGTTCTTATATTAAATGGGATTTCCATTCATTATATGGACAAAACGAAATTCTATTTATAATAAGAATAAATAATTCTTATAAAGCATATATTTATCTAAAGAATAATTCCATTTATATTAAGCGGATTTTTTTTCAAGAAAAGAATAAAAATAGTTTCAGTTTAAGAATATTCAACAGATGATACATATTTAACCTACACGGAGAGAAAAGATTAATAAAAATTACTGACATTGTTGGTAAACTGGTCATATACTTGCAAGAATTGAAAAATTACTATCCTAAGTTAGTAAAAAGTGTCAGCTTTCTAAGAATCATTTTCAACAAATTGATACGTTTTACTAACTTAAGATA
>JABFPN010002577.1:0-21598 GCA_022817305.1 Leptoteleia sp. ZL-2020 | reverse complement strand
TTTTATTTATAATTGTTTAAACGACAAGATTTAAAAATCGGCCAACGTACGTCCATCCTATGGCATTGGGAGAATATTATTCAGTACCTAAAATTATTTATGCTTTTCAAATACGACGTAACTTTTGGAAATGAGTTTTCTAAGTTTTTGAATTTATAAAAAGTCTATTTCCAAAAGTTACCTTGTATTTGAAAAGCATAAATAATTTTAGGTAGTGAATAATATTCTCCCAATGCCATAGGATGGACGTACGTTGGCCGATTTTTAAATCTTGTCGTTTAAAAAATTATAAATAAAAAGACACTGATTCCGTGAATATAGCACTGACAGTTCACCTTAAGAAAATGTTGTTTATAGTGTTGGTCACATTGATTTAAATAGAAACTGACGGAATCTTATAATAAAAAATATTACTAAGTGCATTTTGCTAATCATCAGTATTATATATAGTAGCTTCATACTAGTTGGTATTGGTAATTGTTAATATTTGTTGACTCTAAATTTTAAATATAACCTCAAAATACATGAATTTAAACTGCATTTTTTATATTTTTTTAAATAAAAAGTATATGACGGTATGGAGGTTTCTGTAGACGATGTAGTTATGATAGGAGATATAGTTAAGGAATTAAGTTCTCCAGTAAAAAATGAAGACAAAATAATTATAGGACCCGGCTTACGCCGCGAAGGTGATAAAGTGACATGTTGTAAGTGTGGTATTTTAAAAAAACGTGGACCAAATATTTATTATGTTGATTTTTATCAAAAAAGGTAAACATTCATTTAACTATAAATTCAATAATTATTGTTTTATATCTGCATAAAACAATACATAATTTAATTATATATTATTAAGGTTATAAAATTGAATACTTAATTTAGGCGACAAAGAAATTGTACAGTAAAAAGTAATAGCTTTGATCAACATTTTACATTATTAATACATTGAAATAAAATTGTCAATTATAGTATAGTTTTAATACATAAATTATTAAAATGTATATAACATTTTGATAATACAGATATATACCATCCAGAGGAGAACTTGTTATTGGGACTGTGACACAAAAAGCAGGTGATCTTTTCAAAGTCGACATTGGTGCCCATGAACCAGCTTCTCTGTCATACCTAGCTTTTGAAGGAGCAAATAAAAGAAATCGTCCAGATGTTGATGTAGGGGATTTAGTTTATGCCAAATTGTTAGTTGCAAGTAAACACATGGAATCAGAACTTGTTTGTGTTGATTCGTTTGGCAAAAAAGGAAAATTAGGAATTTTGGATTCAGGTGGAATGTTATTTTCCTGCTCCCTAAGTTTAGTCAGAAAGATATTGAAGGCAGATTGTCCATTAATTACACTTCTATCCAAAAAAATAAAGTACGAAATAGCTGTAGGAATGAATGGCAAAATCTGGGTTAAATCAAAATCTATTGACAGTTGTATTGCAGTTGCAAATGCTATATTGGCTTTTGAATATAGAACTCTTGAAGAAGTGGAGCCATTGTGTAACAGTATCATGGAACATTTATGAAATTGTATATAATTTATGTATTTTATAATTAATAAATTTTATAATAAATTTTATGCATTTAATTTCTTGAGCGTATAAGTTTTCTTAATTTTATATTTTATATTATTTTAATATATTACTGATATGTATAATGACTTATCTTATATATTGGATTGAATTTTAAGTAGTATAAAAAATGTAAAAATATATTATGGGACTGAAGAATAAAACTTTTTTTAAAATCAAACACAAAGTAACAATGTTTTTAAATATTTGGTACATGAAGTTAATGAAATAAAAACAATAATATTGTTTATTTATAATATATAATGTGTTTATATTTTGTTGTTTGAAAACATTTCATTTTTCAGTACCATAATATATTAGCTTAGTCAGTGGTATACGGTTACGGAGTACTTAATCTGTAGCTATAACCCCAACAAAAAAAAATAATATATTAGCTAATTACATCACAGTGTCAGATGAAATTTGTGTGAAGTAAAGAATTAAGTTCATTTTCATAAGAATATGAAATATCAATTATATTAATTAATAATAGAACATTAATTATGCAGTAACATGTTTTTAATATGTTTAAGCGAATTTTAAATAATTGCGTGAAAAATGCGATTTAATTAATACACGCGTTAGACAAAGATAGTAAATGCCATTCTTGTTATCTCTGTTTATTCATTTTTTACATCTGTATAAAATAATAAAAATTGACCCTTTATTATTAATGAAATATTGAATATCGGATATTAAACATAATTCAAAATAACACTAAGTGGTTTTTTAATATATCAATTCTGTTGGTTCGGAAGCACTTCTGAACAAGTTCCACAGTTTTCAGAATCTAATTTCCTGTAAATCAATGTATGTATCTTTGTTCAACTTAGGCTCACTTATATTGCATTCTCTTTATCGGAAATAAATTGACCTGTTAGTTACATTTGAACTCGAACGCTGTATAGGGAATTTTATGTTAAGAATCAAACTTCCTGTGCATGCACAAAACAACGCCAGTTACCAATAACTGCTGAAGTCTTCCTTCTTTTTACGTACGCGAGCTTTTGAGGTAGTATCGAGGGCTGAAACTGTTGATGTAAAATCCGCTGCCATCGGAAAGATTATAACAATTAAATACATTAAAAATGAATGAAACTCTTCAATTAAGAGGCACCCTACGCGGCCATAATGATTGGGTAACGCAAATCGCTACAAACCCGAAATATCCAGACGTGATTTTGTCATCTTCACGTGGTATGTATTATACTTTATTTTCACAGTTTGTCGAAAATTTATCGCGTGGTACTGTCGTTAATAAAATGTTCACCCCCTCTTACAATTCCGTACATACAATTGTCTTTTTAATAACATTCCTATTTCGTTTTAACCTATTTTCCCCTTCATAAAATTACCATACGTTGTCACATTTTGTCACATTTGTTCCGAAGAAATACTTAAAAAATTTCAATACAAAAGAGTTCCGAGTTTCAAGCTCTGAGATTTGCAGTTGAAAAGTAAAGTTTCAAATTTTTGTGTATATATTTTTCAATAATATTTTCAACAACTATCCAATAAAATTAAAAAAAATGAAAAGAAATTATTAATTAATTAAATTTTGATGCTAATTTTTGAGTAATCCATGTTATCATATTTGGTTAGGTGGAAATAATGCGATTGTTACTAATTATTAACAGGAAGCAATTTCAACTCTATTGAATGGAGTTGAAAGTGTTAATTTTGCCCACTACATTGTACTTGTATTATAGTTTCATTAAAATAAATGTTTTTCTATACATTATTGTATATTAATTAATTAATTGTGCGAGCCTAAAGTAGTGCTGCTATTAATAGAAGTTATTAATAATATAATTATGTAAATAAAGATAATTTTTGATAATTTCCTAAGGTAAAACAATTAATTTCAAAACTTAAAACAATACTTATGTCAAATAGAAATTATATGGAGTCTATATTTGATTAAATATAAATGAAATGTTACAATTTAGAAAATTTTTACTTTTTGGAGAATATATATGTACTTTTGACATATAATTTTAATAGAAAATTAAACTTAATGATGGAATATTAATTTTGCATAAATTATAATACAATAAAATTAAATTAATTAATAGTTGTTTTTATCAAATAAAATGTTTAATTATTAAGTACAAAAGCAAAATATAAAATTTAACTAGAATGGTTTGTTTATAGACAAAACTTTGATTGTCTGGAAGTTGACCAGAGACGAAGCAAATTATGGTATTCCCCAAAAGCGTTTGTATGGCCACTCTCACTTCATCAGTGATGTTGTATTATCATCTGATGGCAATTATGCTTTGTCCGGTTCATGGGACAAGACCTTGCGCCTTTGGGATTTGGCTGCTGGAAGGACAACTAGACGCTTTGAAGACCACACAAAGGTTTGTACAAAAGATAATAGCATTTGCTCAAAATTATAACGTAAAGAGAATTAAGTATTATACCAATCAAACCTCAATATGGTTTGTATTGATACTATTATAATACAGGTCCCATTGTTGTTTTCAATTAACTGGAGATAAATTTGCAGGAAGAAACTTTACCAATACTTGTATTTTGAAAAAAAGTGTAAACTATTGTTGTAACATAGAAAAATTATTTTGTTTATAATCAAGTTGATTTCATAAATATAATTATTTAGGACATTACTTATTATTTAGAAAGGGTCTAAATCCATGTACATAGAATAAAAATCCATAAAATTAAAAAATAAATTATGTTAATTATTTTAATAACTTAATATTTTCTTTTAATCAAACTGCAATATTGTGTTCCTTCTGTACAAAATGAATAATAATTTTATGCTTATAATGTTTAATTTTTAATCACTGTAAATATATATTTTTCCATATATAATGTAATCAGTTTTTCGTATTCTTTATATGTAATATATTATTATACAATTATAATTCTTTATAGCTATTTTTTAAATATAATTTATTTGTCAATAGGATGTTCTGAGTGTTGCTTTCTCAGTTGACAACCGTCAAATTGTCTCTGGTTCACGAGACAAAACAATCAAATTATGGAATACCTTAGCAGAATGTAAATACACTATACAAGAAGACGGACATTCTGATTGGGTGAGCTGTGTTCGGTTTTCTCCAAACCACACTAATCCAATTATTGTTTCTGCTGGCTGGGATAGAGTTGTTAAGGTAATATATATATATGCTTTTATATTCGATTAAAATAATCTAAATATTATAATTAGTAAAAGTATCAAATATTTTTTATTGAGTTGTTCAATTTATAATAACATTTCATATACTTAATTATACTTGTTTTAATTAAAAATGAAAAAAATGTTAACATTCAAATTCTTTTTTATTGTTGGTATATTTTATGTATTATAATGATGAAGTTTTTTTTTTAAAAAAACATGAATCACTGTGAGTGTTTGCGGATATGGGACTGAAACATTTTAAGTGCGTTGATAAATATATTTAAAAAAAAAGAATCATTTAATAATATTAATTATCTTAATTAATAGGTGTGGAACTTGGCTAATTGCCGTTTGAAAATTAATCACAATGGCCACAGTGGATACCTTAACACTGTTACTGTTTCACCTGATGGTTCTCTCTGTGCTTCCGGTGGAAAGGTAAAATTTTAAATCATTATGATAAACATTCAATGCATTTAGAGATAAACTATTACTACATTAATATACTATTAATTATAATCCAAACTGAATGTAGTATATTAATTACTTTTTGTTAATTACATTTCATTATGTTGTATTTTTAAATATTTTATTTCTTAATTACAGGATTGCAAGGCAATGCTATGGGATTTGAATGATGGCAAGCATTTGCATACCTTAGATCACAATGATATGATTACTGCCTTATGCTTCAGTCCAAATCGTTATTGGCTCTGTGCTGCCTTTGGACCATGGATCAAGATCTGGGATCTTGAAAGCAAAGAAATGGTTGAGGAACTAAAGCCTGAAGTCGTTACAGCAGTCAGTAAAGAACCACCTCACTGCTTGTCTTTAGCTTGGTCCACTGATGGACAAACATTATTTGCTGGTTATTCTGACAATACCATTCGCGTATGGCAAGTTTCTGTGACTAGTCGTTAAGTTCTTTTATAACGAATGTAATAAAAATATAAATTCATTAATTTCGACTTGTTATTTAATTACCTTAAATTGCTTTCAAGCTGCAATTAAAAATGATCTATTATGATGGATTAAGGTGCAATACTCTAAAATTTTAGATCGATATCAATAATAATATTATTTCAAAAATATGCAGTACAATTTGTTAAAAAAATTAAGTTTTTACGAATGTTATGTTGCATAAGATTATACCTTCTATATATTCAATTAGTATGTAAATTATATGTTTATTAATTCACATATATCTATACCATAAAAATTAAATATTTTCTTTTAACATAATCCAGTGATGTTTATTAATACATCTTTTATTCTTTTAATAATGATATTAACATAAACAAATTTGTTATTAAAAAGTAACTGTATAAAGAAAAGAATTCAATAATAGAATTTATTAATTTTAACATATTAATTTTTCAAATTTGAATTTCCTTTTAAAACATTCAAGTCTTAAATTGAATAATTGGTAAATATTGATTTACGTATATTATTCCTAATAAAAAGCAATTATGAATCAGTTCATTCATACTACAGAAAAAGACTTAAGAAGAAAACATGATATATATACGTAAAGCATACACGTATCAAAAAGCCCTAGACTTTTTTTATTATTAAAACGACTGTGTCTAAGTGCTTCTTCACGTATGCGTGGCCACGTGTGTATTGTGCGTGCTCCTAAATTTTTTTAGTCGTACGCACGTCCGTACGTGCGTAAACCCCATTTGACACTTAGGCACGCGCATCTTATACAATATGCAGTGCTTCAGCTAACATTACTATGGGCGAATTCTTAAATTATGATCGATTTTTCTTTTACTTCAGTAATTAATCTTTCAAGTGTAAGCTTTATAGTAACGTGAAAATGTTTTGTAAACAAAAGAGGACTCATCCAAAACTTGCATAAACAAATCAATTATTAATTAATATTTTTACATTATATTAGAATAGGACATATACTTCATTAGGTACAACAAATTATAAATAATACTCTTTAATTATATGCAATTAAATAATTATTATAATAAACAGATGTGAACAATTTAAATTTAAACGTTTATTTAAATAAGTGTTGTAAAATATCTAATCTATTGCACTTTTAATATCCTCAGATCTATACTAATCATAATATTTACAAAGATGAACATCATGTAAAACTTGTACATTTTAACACGGTTCAATAAAATTCATCGAATCATTTCAACAGCTCCAGATAAAAATTGCAGACGTTAGAAAATACGCGCGACGTGCATTGGGGTGTCCCCGGTTGTACGATAGTGGGACAAGTATTTCCAATCGTTTTCCAACGGTCAGTCGACGGTACTGGATCACTTGTTAAATTTACAATCGTTCTTGCTAACAACTAAGAAAAAGTTTTAAAGGTGAAAACTTAAAATCTTGATCTATGCATTCGTTTATTTTGTTTCTTTCTTTCAATATGTAAGGAGTCATTTATTTATCATATTAAATTGGTTGTTACTACACTTATGCGTACCTATACATAACAAAGAATTGGTTTCATTAAATATTTAAAATTTAATACTTATAAATTACATGTTAATTTATTAGTTTAATACATAATATAGAAGATACACTAATTATTTGTCCTAAAAAAGTTATTTACCGTAAATTTTATGATTATTTTAAAATATAAAATGAATTCGTTTATATCAACCACGTGTATATACAATCAGTGGCGATGGGAATACGCTAATAACAATTTTCACGTGGGTTAAAGTGGACATCCGTGGACGTATGTAACATTGCGAAATAAAGCAGCGGCCGTCGACAGAAATGCTGCAGTGGAGGCGGTACTTGGAACCGGTGGAGGTGGCGGCGGCGGTGGAGGTGGCGGAGGTGGATGCGAAGATGCTTGCGTGTCTGAGAAAGGCGGACAGTACGCATTTAAACTACTGTGATGTAGCCCAACCCCATGGACCAAAAGTTCCTTTTCAACTGTTGCTTGATGTCGCAATTGCTCCAGCCTTAACTGATTCTGTCGTTTCCATTTTGTCCTGAAAATATTTTTCAGCAAATAACTGAACATTCGTGCAGGAACTTTGTTCCATTACGTTCTCTTATTTAAAAGTAATATTTTACACAAACTGTCGTGAAAAAATATTCTTCTCTTTCAGGGAAGATGTTAAAGTAGTTTAAATTTTTTCATTGCATATAAAATTTGTATTCTAAAGATAGTCATTTTTGTATTCGAGTATTTCAATGAATCTCAAGGGTTCACCAATTTGCACACCACTTTTTTGATTCTCACATGGTTGTGAGATATAACATACAAACCTTCTATTTTGATACCAGGTTTTCACTTGTGTTTCTGACAACGAAAGAGCGTCGGCTACATCGCTCCGGTCAGCAACGCTGAGGTACTTTTGGCATCGAAATTTCCTCTCCAAGTAGGCGAGCTGTGCGTGCGTAAATGCCGTTCGTCTTCTGCGTGGCTTTCGACCACTTGATGTACCACTCCCAGTTATCGTACATGATTTGCCAGACGTTGCCGAGCCCGGGGACGGTGTTAACGTTGGCAAAGGACTTTCAAGTCGCGTACAGGGACTATTACCGGGATCTATCGTGTCTTCCGAATCGGAGTGTAATGCTGAATCGTCTTCTGAATCATCTATAACGTATTATCATTTGTCATCTTAAATTACTAGACGCATTAATTGAGAAGATTCAAATTTTAATCAAACCACTGAGGATTACTTTATTCCAAGTTAATTCTTGACCAACTTGATAGAAAAAATAATCTGAAATATAACCCAATGAGATTTCAGATTTTTCAGGCATGGGCACTTTGTTATATAAGAAAAAATAATTTAAGAGATTGACAGGGAAATGATCAAAATAAGTTATTATAAAAATGAGAGTTTGGACAAGTGTGGGCCCAGTTTACAAAAAATCCTAGTCATAAATAAGAAAAGTAAATCTTATTCTACTTTATGGTAACGTTGAGATAATATAAATCTACGCCAATCATTTATAAACCGACCCGGACAAATTTTGGCTGAAAGTAGGAATATAATTTAATATATTGAAGACTAATATCCCTTGTAGAATTCCCTATTCTAAAAAGTTAATCTTTTTTTTTTAGTGAAAAGGATTTTAGTTAAGTAACTTACGTCGCGACGCTCGCAATGTGCAAGCTGAAAGCTCCCGTGTGGAAAAGAAATCTAAATTTCATTGAAAATGTCTAAAAAGATCTAAATCTGTTAAAATTGAGACTTTTCAATATTCTTCGGAGTTTTTCAAACACATTTTGTGCTTATCCAGAGATTTTCAAAGATTTTTAAGCCATTATTCTCACTAGAATATTATTTTATTTTTCAAAGTTATATTGTATCGTTTGTTTTCATTTATTGTTTTATAGAATTTGAGATTTAATAATATTAAATAATTTTCATTTCATATTTCTTTATTACGCGCCTCCTTAAATTTACTAATATAAATTCTTTAAAGTCTATATTTATTTATAGAAAATACTTTAACATAAAGATAAACGTAATTTATACAAAAAGTAGATATATTTTTAAAAGTGTTATTTTATTAACATTAAAATCAATTGTGTTGCATATTTTGTTACATTATGTAATATTTTTGTTTAAATAAATTTGTTTATAAAGTTAAGTGAAGATATTATGCTTTAATTGAAGAATAAACGTGTTTACTCTAATAACATTATAAGGATCCTATGTTACAGTTAATATAGCTTGTAATTTGAAGTTTGTCAGACACGTATTTAAGAGCTTTCAACTAGCCGTCAATGTATCGAACACATCAGGGGGTAAAGTTTACGTGATACGCACGTATGGTGTAGAACAAAACGAGATAGTTAACGAGCCCCATTTGGTATAACGAATCCTTATGCACTTTGAACCATCTGCAATGTTAGGTCTAATGAGAACACCTACCCTGAAGCTATTGAAGGGACAAAAATTCTTTTATTAAAATAATAGAAATTCACTATGGGGTACCTCATAACGAGAATGTTGATGTGGCCACACGACCATTCTATGTATAAATCTAATCAACAGTCGTTTGTCCGTCAATACTTAAATTGCGCATGTATTACCCACTTATTCATGAAATAAAATTGGTTCTAAATTGTTAATCGTTGAACTTTTATTTTTTATGCTTGTTACTATAATAAATTGTTACAAATATAAATATTAATTTTGTATTTTCAATTACAGAAATAAGTAACATTATTTAAATCAGTTTAACGATATTTTAAGACGTTTAAAATTGAAAAAATTCAATAATTTAACTAAATTTTTATAATATAAACAAATCACTAATATACATTGAAAACAAATCATTAATATAATTTGAAAACAAATTATTATAATATATCACGAACGAGGGATACACCTGACGCGTTTATACACATTTTTATATTATAAAAAGTTTAACATTCTAATAAATTATACAGTAATTTTTGTCATTGTTGTGTGAATTTTAAAGTGAAAACAGAATTTTGCTAAAAATGTTTAAAAATGTCCAAAAAAACTCTGCAAAACAGAAAATTTCGAGTTTTAAGAATATTTCAAAATTTATTAATATTTTCTAAAGATTTACAGTATATTTACAGAAATTTACAAATATAATGAACATTTCCCAGAAATTTTCAGAATTGTTAAAAAATTGTTAAGCAAAGATTACTTAATTAATATTAATGATTTGATACCTAAATATATATTACAGACTTCTAAACAGACCCATGTATCAACTGAAACATAGGCAGTTTTGCAACATTGCGCCGGATTCTATAATATGCCGGCGCATATTATTCTTTTAATCCAGGAATTGAAAATTAAAGGAACAATAATGAAACAGATACGTTAATAATCTAGATTATATGGTAAAATTAATTAAATTAGCAGTTTAGTTATTTTTATTTTTTTTAATCAAGTTTAGTTATTTGTTAAAGTATTGTGCTATGTGCAATTTTAATATATTTAGATTTATAGGGTTATATAATGAACTTTTACTTATTTTCACCAGACGATAGAGTCTCATTTCTGAGACCCTTTTATTCTGTTTTTCCACTTAAACAAATTACAAACATCTTGAAATTATATCTTTTTAGTGTAAAAATATCTTGTTTCATATCATTGTTTTCTTCACTTCGTTAGACATGTTTTATTATTTATTATTTATACACGTGTTAGAGAGGTTTTATTTTTCCAAATAATCCAGATATTTTTCTTTCTATACAATGACTACATATCTTTTTGCCCAAATGTTCGGACTTGCTGTAATAAAAAGCTTAAAAGTTCGATCAATTATACGGGAAATAGTCGAATTTCCACGCACGAATCTAGTGTTACAATTTAGAGCGCAGAACACTCCTGCATTAATGTAATTTTTTATATTTATTTACCAAGTGATAACAAGGTGAATAAATAAAATGTCTGGATATTGCCTAGTTATATCCAAAAAATACTTAGACGAATCACTTGTCCAAATTATGCTTTCAGACGTCATCTAGACTTTCTCCAAATTTAATCCGGACGAATCTCTTCCCTGCGGGAGTAGACAGTCTACTATCTACTTAAAAATTAAAAGAAATTGAACACAAAGAAATACTTTTTACATGAATCTAATAACATTTTGTGGATATTTTTATAATTGTCAAATAAAAAAATTTACTGTTCTCAAGTTAGAGAGGAAAGCATTTGATTCAAAAAGTTCAATGATAGAAAAAATTCTGCTAACGTTAGTACCCTAACGAACAAAAATACTTTATGAATCTACGAAAAATACTGAAAACTGACAAATTCTGAAATATCCCAGTTTTAGGAGTGTTTTTAAGAGTTTTATAAACATCCCCAGCACAATTCCGAGTCCTCTTCTGCAATTCTTCACTTCCTTCCAGTATACCAAGGTTTTCCCATCCTGTCAATAACTCTTCTTCGATCTTAATATAAAGTAATTATATTTTCTCACGTAAAACAAAGTGTACCTTGTAAATTTACAAATGAAATTAAGAAAACAAATGAGAATTGAATTGAAACGCAGTTTTCTTCTGACATACCTTGAACGCGATCCGCCAATACATCCCCCAAAAGATCTCTGATGAGGAAAGATTTATGTTCTTGCATTTCACTCACTGCTCTGTCACAAACAATCGGTAAAACCATTCAACGGAACTCACAGCGTCGATCTCCCTCAACATTGCATAATTTTCATATCGTCACAATTAAATGCAAATGAAGATGGGAACGAAAGGAAAAAAATCAAAAAGAACGTTTACCGTTCATGCGTCATTTATCGCCGATCGTTTCATGACGAAATTTACAGACGTCCGAGGAACATCTGAAACGTAAATTCGTGATCCGTTCAGTGCGCCATCCAGCATCCCTACTCTGTCTCTCTTTTTCTAAAAACCTCTCGAATTAATCCGCCCGTTTATTTCAAACCGCGTGTTCTGATGCTCGCGTGATTTAGCTGCCATTTTGGAGGTGGAATCGTGGTGCTCTTGATTTCCAGGGTGGCCTGCCATTGGTGAGCCTTAAGTGCTCGCGGGGAAGCAGGTGTAGGGGTTGCGCGACTCCCATTGGCTCGGGGATGAATTGCCGCGGTTACATTGGTCTTTCGGATGTGCTCGCCTGTGCGCGCCCGGTATCATTGTGTGCCTGCCAAACGAGGGCCGAGTTTTAACAAACACGTTTATACGAGTAAAAAACTTTCCCGGCAAAGAAGTCGACTCGGATTTTCAAAAGTCATTGGCAAGCTATTACCGTGTTATCAATGTAACAAATTGAATGTAAAATCATAACAAAATTTCAGCATTACTTATTCTCTATTTATTCGTTATAGAAAGACGCTTTGCGATATCCTTTGTCTCGTAATCCGCAATTAAATACATTTATGCTACTTGTTTGCCATGAAAAAGAAACTTCTTTACTTTTTCTTCTTTAAAGGGTGGTAATTGTTTTATGGTGGAAATTAATAGATGGCGAGATATTTGAAATTAAATATTTGGGGTTTTAAAGATGAATATTCAAGAATTGGACGAAGAAAAGGTTTATTATATATTATTCGATAAGATATATCTGAATTAGAATAGAGAGCTTTTATTTAGAATAGAGAGCTTTTATTTAGAATAGAGAGATTTTATTTTATAATATTCGATAGGTTTTGGAGAAAAATGTTTGATAAAGATTGTTTTTTGATTGTTCCAAAAACACTAAACGTTCCGCTGGTATGGAACTTGAAATCAATGATGATATATGATAATCCACGGAAACATCGGAAATAGAATTTTCATGGATTCAAGGGGATTCAATATTGTTGGCAAAGGAGTGCCTGAAAATCAACGCTGATCTAACTACTTTCCTTTGAATAACGTCCATTTTTTTCTGGGTTTGTGGAACTGAAAGTATTCAAAATATGAGAAGCATGTTCCATAATGAATTTAATTGCTAATTTGTAAAATTTTAACGAGCATAATAAGTGATCTTAATAAGTCTTTAGAGATGAAAGAACTGTAAAATAGAATCCAACAAATTTTTAAGATAATGAATCAAGAAGATATGTTTGTTATGAATTTACGGAATACTAGTTTTTGCCATGTTTACAGTTATGACAATTATATTTCCAGCAACTAATCTTATTGAAATTATAGAACTTTAGTTTGTATGTACATTTTTCTGTAAATTTCTCTCATTGCACAGTGAGTATATTCTTTAATGATAAATTAAAAAATTGGCTTGCAATAAGAGAGTTTAGTTTGTATCAAATGACAATTTTTGTTAAAGTGTACTAATTACAATCTGTACAATGACAATAAGGAGATACTTTCAACTAATTTGAGAGCTGATTTAAAATGAAAAATTGTAAATTTTGCATCCACATTTAAACGAATCTTCTATAAGAGAAGAACGTTTTTTTACTTGGGGCAGTACAAGGATCAAATTTAAAGGCATTTATGCCGTCTCTAATTGCAATATTCATTGTGCTATTCTGCAAAGTTTAATGATTTCCTTATTATAAAATTTTTTAATTTCATTCCGCAGAACCTTGGAGGAAGATTTTTGATCCAATTACGAGCTAAAAACCTTGAAAGATTTGCATTTTTATTTAAATTCCTATTTTACTTCAGCAACAGTTCTTCCTTTTTTCCAGCTCTTAATATCTCGTTAAGATTATTAATGAACATTTTTTCTGCCCTTATTCTACCGGCTCTGGCTTTATGTCCCTCATTCTCCGCCGCATTTCAGGAAAATGAGTCCTTTTTCTCCTGTTTTGATCAATTTTACAACAGTCACTCAAGACCGTACCCGACGAATTATCATTACAAACTTTAATATTATCAGGAATTATATAAACTATATTAATTATATGTCTAAAATGTGGTATCTAGTTTTAATTAAACTCAAGTATTTCCAGACAGGACTCAATCAAAGGATAAAAATATACCGAGTTATCTGAATCACTTAAACGACCTGTCGAATTAAATAACCCATGAAATATAAACAAAATCTTATCTTCAGTTCATTATTGAAAATTTCACATAAAAGGAGGAAGAAATTTAAAAAACGTCACAATCAAAATCGAGCAATTGTTACGCTATTTGACACATAAATAAATTAGCGTTTAATGCATGTAAATTAGAAAAAAAAAGAGGAAATTATTAATTTTTCCCGTAACAAAGTTAAATTACTGCCGATATCAAGTCGACAATTATAATGGGCTGCACAAAAGAGTGTTACTATTGAACGAATATGCTTCGAACGTATGGAGCATCAAGTGTCCTCGATTTTCATCGTCACGTCTAGCATCATTTTTCTATACGTATTATTATATGGCTCTGCTCTTTAAACTTGGCCGCCTTTAGGCGTTTAAGTCCTCAAACCGTTCTAATTGAGATTTCTTCTCGTTACCGCAAAAGAGTTACCGGAAACAATGGCGAAAACAATGAAGGGACAATTGAACGTAGTGATGCGGTTCGTGAACAAAAGATCGAGTCGCTCTTTGCTTTGCGTCTCTTTTGTTTCCATGATTTTGTATGAAGTAGTCGCTGCAATTACTGCTGCAATGAGTAACGAAGTATTTCAGACGTCTATGTGCAAGAATTACACTGATACGACGAAGTAGTTATTGTTTGTTATTCTTTTTTGAACATTTTCGCATGATATAAGAATTGACCTGCTTTTAGAAAATCGCAATTTTGCACACACGTTAATTTCCAAATAACATAACATTATTCCTTTATCGCTTCGGCTTGTTTCAAGAAAATCTTAAAACAATGGGCTCGTATGTTCTTCGCGTTTATCGTTTATTTTTGCAGTTTTTTTTATTATCTTTATCTTCTTTTACGCCTCAATTCTTGAGTAGAAACATTTCAGATTGCTTCGCTTAACATTTTTGCGGATTAATTCATTATAAATGTTTTTTTCATTTTCAGTAGTGTTTTCCAGTATAGTCAGCCATTCAAATACACTTGAGCAGTTTACATCCAAATAATTTATAAGGGAATTTAACTTTAAGAAGTGTACTTGCAAATATATCTTAATATAATACGTATAGAAAATCTGTGAAGTTTTTGTTAAAATTTCTATTCTTAGTCAAAACTATGTTGAAAAGTAAAAATTCTAGGAGCATAACACCACTAACCATTCACCGCAAACTATTTTTTTTACTTTTGTCACGTTTTATTTCGTATACAATAATCTTTTACATTACATGGAAAGAAATTATTTTGATTACACGCGAAAACAACAATTATGTTGATATATTTTCAAAGAGAAAATATTTGAAGCGAGTCATAAATGACTTGAAAAAAAAAATAAAAGTTATCTTTCATTGAATGGTGGGCACGTATACGTTTTTGTGTAAGCATTCCCTTTTTACTTTAAGGAATAGCGCGTTTCATCACTTAATTAGACTGATTAGCTGAACGTAGTTAACAGTAGTCTATATTTAACCATCGAAACAGCGCTTTTGTAAATATAAAAAACATCGCCACGACACGTGCTTATTCGACACATGAGCTCATACAATTTCATGCATGTGTACAACATTTTCACATCGATTCAAACCGTATTCAGAATATCAAGGTTGCGATGAAAAGGCGTTCCGCTTCCTGAATATATTCCAATTAAAAAGTCGGAGCTTCGTTACACTCGCCTCTTTTACTTCTTCCATACGCTTTTATCTCGTTGCATTTTCCATCCCCCTGCATCCCATTACTGAACATCCTACTCTCACGTACTTTGGACTTTTTGCCCTTTGCTTCTCTGCGATGTATCTCACATCCACCACACTTTCTCCAGCAATTACTCCGCTGCTTTTCTAAGGAATTAGAAACGCCCACACACATTCTATTTTGCAACGACCTATTAACAAGTACCCATATCTTTCAAACGTAATAGTCATCGGTTCACGTTTTTATATAAGAAACTAATCCTTTCTTTTATCGCTTGTAAATGAAAATAAATCAAATCTGTCTCCTCCTTTATTTTGTCGGATTATTGCAAATGCAATGTGCATATTATGACGACCACGTCTGCGAATCCATTCTTGGTGTATTCTTAAAAATAATTTGTAGCCGTAATATGTTTTCTCAATAACTGAGCGTTTTGTTTTGGTTTCTTAGGTCATTAACGGGAATAAATTTATACATGAAATTTGCATGTAAATACGAGAATGTACTTAAAATTTTTCCTTTTTTCAAAATAAAATATTCTTAAATTATTTAATCTAAATTTCGTTTTATTTGTCTAGTGTTTTGCCTGTCGATTTTAGAACACATGGCTTTTCATTCAACTATTACTGTAAGTAAAGTCTATTTGCAGGAAGAAGCTTTGCTTTTTAAGAACGAAAACTTTTTTTTTCAGTGTAACAATGCATATTAATTATTGCTATTTCGGAAATCTAGTTTTCAGACTAGTTTTAATGCTTTTATTGTATTTATTATTATACAGATATGCAAACATTAAATTGCATTTAAATTAATAATTTAAGAAAAGCAATTATGACTTTAATATTTACTTTGATATATTCATCAAATGTCGGAATGCATGCTCATTTTTGGGGATGCTTAGCCGTTCTGTTACCTCTTGAATTAATCTGCAGTATTTGTTATCTCGTAATGAATTCAGAACGGCGTTCAGTCTTCCGCGCGGCTTTGAAAAGGTCTTTATAATGTAACTGACTCATTTGACTTGCGATTATTACGAAAATAGCATCGAATGAACTACGTGTATAAGTGCTTGGTAGTTACACTTTACATAACTATATGCAAAGCCACGGAAATATCTCGCATAAACGTAATAAAAAAATTGATTAAAAATAATTTCTTTTTATAATGAAGACTTCAGTATGCAAACGTTTTTTTTTTAATTAAATTAAACACTTTTGAATTTATAAATTATAATGTATACATAAAAAGATGGAATTCATTTTATAATATAATATTGTTAAATTGGAAACTGGTAAAGTGGACATAAATGTGTAAGTACGCAATGTTATGCTTATTTGTTTATAACAATGAAATATATATATTTAATATTCACTCACCGACTGCAACGTTACTGCTTCGCTGCTTCACTGCTTCATTGCTTCACTATTTCACTGTTTCTCTATGGCACTACTCGTATATTTATTGTTTTTGCACAACGCGACACGAGAAGGTTCTTGAACCTTTTAAACACGTTTTGTTTTAGTTTTTAAGTCACGAAAATAAATTTATACTTTTATATTTTATATTTAAATACGAAAATGTATTATAATTTATCTTTTTTTTTTCAAAATAAAATGTCCTTTAGAACACATGGCCTTTCATTCTTCGTACGCTGTCACAAAGCCATTAAAACGCGGAACATTGAAAAAAGTGTTTCGTAGTTACTAGTATATATACACTTAATCAAAGCAAATTTTATGATTGGAAATGAACTAATATAGTAAGTATGGTAGGGGTAATAATATGAGATTGGCTGAAGCTATTTTATCGATGTAAACATACTGCGCAATTAAGTTAATGAAAAGATATCATTTCAAATAATGACGCAACCATTATAATATCTATTTGTTTTGAGCACCCCTCAATTTGTAAATCAAAAGTAGTGTTTTTAAAAGGAAAAACTTGCTTTTAAAAATACAAATATTCATTCAAAGATTGATATGTATTCGAGACAAAGTTGACGCGTTCTATTTTGCTCAATATACGTACTTTTTTCCTATTTGAAAAATTCCTATGAATATGATTAAAAACTTCGAGTTTTGGGATTTCCACGAGCTTAACTCCAACTTTATCGGATACAACCGATTAAAATTGTTATAATAATTGAAACGTTGATCATACATATTTGTTTTAAACTGTTTAAATATTACAATCTCACAAATAAACGAATGAGAAAGTTCAAAACGACAGAGATCGCAAATTGAATTTATATCGATTACACCGCGCAAAAAAAAATATCCGCGACAAATTATTGCGATTGATTTAAATGTACGAATTACAGCGTCGTTTGTTTACGCTTACGAGTCGTCTAATTTATGAACTGCGTGTACAAATTTGTATACGTTTCAACGTATTGTCTGTTTATTCAATACTAATTTACGAGAAGTGGTAGTTGATTTGACAAAGCCAGAAGTCCATTTATGCGAGCAAATATTACAAGCTATAGTCGAGGGGTTACTTGTTATCTGCTCATTGAAGCTAACCACAAGGCTAAATATGAGGGGTAAGAGGAATGAGTACAGTTCGTATTATAGCAGGAGAGGCTTTTTAAGGAAGGGGAATTTGTGCAGCGCAAGTACTGCAAAACAGCCAATCGGGAAAAGGGATCGTTGCCGCGGTAACCATCAAGAGTAGGAAGGTACGTCAAGAGATGTATCAGAAGAAGGTAAAGAGATATTCAACATAGATGGAAATTATTCAACCGAAATTGAAAAGTTAACGCTCGACGTGCATCTGGGAAATGGATATCTTTTTACTTGGCAAACAGGAATATCGTGAAAATTTGAAATATAAAAAAAATGACAGATTCGCTTTAAACATACGTAATTTAAGTTTTATTTATTTTACGCTATGTTTAAAACGAAGAGGGGGGATTTATTATTAGCCGATATTATTTAAATTTCCTTTATGTATTGCAGTTTAAGAATAATAAGTTTAAAGTGTGTATGGTGTTAAAAATATTGTATTTCAATGCAAAGGTGTAATTAAGGAGTTTGAAAAGATTCGGAACGTAAAAACTCGCAATCAGGAGATACCAAAGTTCATTTAGTAAAATTTCAACGATTATCCTCAAACGCCCTGGTGAACAAACTCTGTAAAAAGCTCTAAAAAATTGTTCCGTTTTGGTATTTTATATACTGCTATAATTTTGCAGAACTTGTTAGACAATTTTAAGTTTGTTCCGATAATTAATTCGATATAAAATTAAACAAAAACTTTTAACGATTTTGACTACAGGGACTTAATAGTATTTTATAGATACATTTGTTCGAATTTTATAGATTTTTCGTAGAAATTAATAATGGTACTTCTTTTTTCGTATTGAAACATAAATTCATAATTACCATTATTCTGTTGAAACATAAAAATTTAAAGTTCATTTTTAAATTAAAAAAATTTATTATCTGAATGCATAGTAGAATATATAAAATTTAAAAATCTTATTTTTTGTTTAATGGTTTTAGGTTTAAAATTTGTATTATTTTATGAACAGGTTACAGAATCGTTTAGTATTTACTTACCTATAAATATGGATGAATTATTATAAACTTACACATCGAAGCACAGTCTTTAAATTTTCTTTAATTAATTCTTATTGTCCCGATTCTTTTTATTTTTGATGAACTTTCGCACATTACTTGTTTATTAATCCATGGAAATACAACCAAACTCCTGTTAATAAACTATAAATTTATCCTGCTATTACTTTCAGCATATTTTTGTACGTTGCAATCATACTTAAATTCATTCACTTTAATTTATGTATTCAAACGAACAATTCAGAATATTTATTACGAACTAATCTGGGTTCAGTAGAAATATATTATTTTACCTTTAATACATAATTTATAATACTTAATAATTTTAATAACTTTCGCAAAATTGTAATATTAAAATATGTATTTTACCTTATTTATTAATGTAATTTATTAATGTTGAATGCATAGTATCGTTTTCTTGTGCATCGTGTAATTATCTTAATTGCGTGTTTTTTCTATTTAAATTGGAAAGTAATCAAGGAATGATCACCGTCACAAAGCAACTTGATTGACTCGTTTATATGCTTATAATGCCTCACAGTGGGCGAATCCAGCATCCCCTATTACGTACAAGTTTATAAAGTAAGTAACGAAGAATGATGTTTCCTTCAATGGTAATAAATATTTCTCGTTTAGAATCGACCTCAGTTCACTTTTTATACAATTACTAATGCCTTTCAAAACCTTTCACAATACAGTGTACAACTATCAATACATAAAACAATATTATTAATAATAAATTTATTGCTTCTTTTATGTATAAGTTACAGTTAATGAAATTAAAAATTCTGATAACAATTGCATTAATTTGATAGTAAAAATTATTTAAAACCCTTATAAGTCATCAATTTATATTGATTGAAATATGTTTTAAATGAAACAGCATTGAAGTGACGAATTCTTGATTCGTTGAAACATATCTGGAAATGTCTCAGATTATTTAAGATTAAAAGATATAAATAATCAAAGTCTCAAATTAACACATTGCCACATATATTTTGTCAAATCAGAAATTTGTCACATTAATACTTTCGCGGTTATCGAATAACAACTTCTCACGTGAATGTTACATTATTTTAAATGTAAATGTAGAGTTTATATACAAACATCTGTACACTGAGAAAAATAATATAGTAATCCTGGACTCTATGTGTTCCTGTATAAAATAATGCTCGACAATGTGACAAGAGGTACCATAGTTCTGATAATTGATACTTGAAAAAGTGACACCATTTACCAGACTGTCTGGCAGAGTTCTTAACATTGGAGCATAGAGTCTCAGAATGCCAGAAAGTATAGTAACTCTTATTATTTTATTTTTCTCAGTGTATAAGTTGCACGAAATTTACTTTTCATAATGACGGGAAGAAACTAAACTTCACATATAGAATTCAACGATTGATGGAGAATTATTGTAACATTTATAGTTTCGATATAACTAGTATATTTTGAAACAAAACTGTTTTAGCAATTTTTTAGTGAAAAATGTAATGATTCAATACTGAGGAATTATGAGACAAACGAAAAAGGAAAAAAAAACACTTATGGATGTATGATCTAAAAATTTAATTGACTCATTAGGCCACTCCTGTTTCAGTATCTTTTTTGTTTTTTGTCGAGATATTTGAATTCAGTCAAAACATAAATATTTCATTTTAGTTAGGATAAGTCATTGATTACAAATGTAAAAAACAATCAAGATTAAATTTCTGTGCTATATCAGAGAAAAAAATATAAAGTAAACATGTAATTGTTTTATAAATTTGACACAAAAGAAATTAATTACTAATTAAATAAAAAGAAAATACAAATAACATTTATAGTCAAAGAGGTTTCACTTCCTCCCGCGATATTATGTTGGTTAAGCTCACACATTTTCCTTCTTATAATTTTCTATGATTTTATTTACAAAAACATATATTTGTATCTACAGAAATATAAATTTAAATAATTCAGATTTTACATGTTAAAAAAATCAACTATGTACACAGAGAGACCGAAGTGGTAAAACTTACAGCATAAATGGTAAAGTACACTATAAAAGTGGTAAAATTGTACTATATAAATGGTAAACCTATTTTCATGTAAGTGGTAAAAGTTGTACGATTTAAATGGTAAAATATTACTACTTAAGTGGTAAAATGTAAAATTTACTATTATAATGTAGTGAAACTTCATTTT
>JABFPN010002576.1:0-21612 GCA_022817305.1 Leptoteleia sp. ZL-2020 | reverse complement strand
ACTATTTCCCAAATAAATTTATCTTCAATAGTAAAATTCTTATACATATTATATGAATAGCAACATTTAAATGTGAAAAAAATTATACCCAAAATACTATAAATAACATTCATAAAAATTGTTGAATATTATAAATTTCAATAAATTATAATAACTAAATCATTTTTGAAGTTAAATTAAATTTATAAAATCACAAAGTAACTGAAAATTAAAAATATAGTTAAATATATTTTCGTAAATAATAATATTTCGTATTAGAAATTAGTGCAAATTTAAAAAGCTATGTTATATTATATTCCTGTACTTTGTAAATTCACGAAACATAATTATCGAAAGAAATAAATAATGACACACGGTTAATATTTCTATTATTAAATATATTTAAAATCTCGAATAACTAAATCTAAAAAGTATCTACACAGGAAATATTTCATTTAATTATTTTCCCTAAAGGCATTATATTCAGAAAATTTTTATTACACAAACAATATTTCGCTATAAAACAAAAATACCAATAACGCGGTTATGCCGAATCGAAATTTTGTGGAATGTAAAAAATCCCAAAATTTTTATATACCTAATTTCATGTGTCAAGCACTTGAACGTAGAAATTAACCTAATTTTATCTTTTATTTCTATTGTGTTATTTGTTGTCTTATGGAACAAGCATAATTTGGCATTATACTTTTTCGGGATTTTTAATGATTCTGATATTTTTGACATTAGGGTAATTTACATGTAAGGAAATATAAAAATATGGATAATATAATTTCGATACTTTTTAAATAAAGACTTTATTTTATTCACCTAATTTAAAAGTGTTCAAAAAGTTGCTTTCAGTACAATTTATATAATGTATTTTTAAATAAATGTTAATATTATTATTAGTGAGGAAAAAAATGTGATGTTTTCACTAATCTAGAAGAACAGTAATTAGACATATTAATAATTTTGGTTTATAACATTTTATTTTTTTTCGTTTTTATAAACATTTATTTACGTGATAATATAATTTTTCTATATAAAATAGAATTATGATATTTATATATTAGGAATGTTTGTGATAAAGGTAAAAACATTAAAATGAAATATTTATAATGTTAACAGTTTACTTATTATGATATAAGACTTTTTAGTAATTTATATTTCGATGCTTTTATGAAAAGGAAGTATTCCAATTAAAGCATTTTACAAATCTGTGAATTTTTATTTTAAGAAATAACACACGTTAGTTAATATTAAAATAAGAGAAAATTGAAGTTTTTAAATTATTAATACTTGAACATATGTTATTCGCTTGATTAATTATTTCCTGAAATTTATAAATTGGATAAATTAAGTTATAAGTAAATAAAATGTTTTAGGAATATATTATGTTATACACTATATGTTTTCGTTCTTTTTATGTTCGGCAACTTTTCAATTTTGAAACTTAAATAATGTATGAAAATAAATCGTAGTGCTATTTCAAATTAGCTATATTTTATTTCTGAGATAATAGAATGTCTGGATAATTAGATTGTCAGAATTTTTTATATAGTTGTATAATTTATATGATTAGTAATTTATTTTCGAGAAATTATGTTTTTTTGTAAATTAGGTTTATGTTATTGCATGTATAAGGTATTATTATAAACAGCTAATAAATAGATTCTGTATAAAATTAATGAAACATTTTTTTATACTTCTCAATTTCAGCATTTTGTAAATATATTGTTATTACTTAATTAAGATTGAACTGTTTTATATTAAGTGAAAATTCTACATTATAACTTTTGAAAATGTGATTATTTTTTTTTACCATTTATTGTGATATGGAATTTTAATGCTAGGGGTTTTTAGTGTGTAGAGAATTCATATTTTAGAGATTTTTATAACACCTCCTTTTAGTTTCTATATTTCTATTTCACGATTTCAGTACTAAATGCTGATTTTAAAACGTAGCCTAAGGATGATTTTTCTTGGGTGCTTACGTGTGAGCATAAATTAATTATTTTAATTTAATTAATTGAATTAAATTAAGTAATTTGACATTTGTACATTTGAGAACGCATTCTATATGCAAAATCTGTAAACAACCCTTGAAATTTGGCGTGTTCAGACCAGCCCAGTGACACGGCCTATATTAGACATATTCTTATTTTCCACGATTTTTCGAAATCGGTCGGTTATCGTGCAGCGCCTCTGTCGGAATCCGAAGGAATTAGGTTATACTTTCTTTGTCTAACTGCAGGTATTTCTTTGATTCTTTGTTTATAACATGTAGCCCGAAGGTCACGTGACGTTAGAATTTCGGTCGGATAGCCATCAGCGTCTTCAGCGGCAACGGAAAATAAGAATTAAACTTATACAATAGAACATATAGGCCGTGTCACTGGGCTGGTTCAGACTAATGTCGTATTCGGATGACATTCAAGCAAAATATCCCACTATATTCTTTTCTTTTCTTTCTAAATATGGATATTTGAAAAGAAAAGGACAGAATCTAGTGGAAATTGCACTGAGATCGATTCAAGAATAGGGTCCCTGCAGTGGTATTGCAATCTTCATTTGGCTTCAGTTCGCCTATCTTCGCTTTTCTTCGCCGTAACTAGGGATTTTTTCGGCTTGTGTATTACCCGAAAGGAACGCTGCAACATCATTCGATAATTATTTAGAATAACAATCAATCAGATTGCGGCGAAAGTTAGGTTAGTTAGATCTTTGGCTTCTGTATTACTTGAAACTAAAGCTTTAATTTGATTGGTTCTTTGGACGTGATTTTAAATAATTAACGAATCAGATTGCAGTGATAGTTTAGAATAATACACAAATCGAAGAAATGTGAAGTAACGCCGAAGTAAAGTCAAGACTATTCCAGACGAAGTAAAGATCGTATTATCATTCGTGTTTCATTACTTGTGCATGTTTTAATTCATCTGTTGTCGATGGCGGTACTTAGATGCTCAAATCGTGCTGCATAATACTAGTTGAGAAGGTGGAGAGTGATTCGTAGCTATTATTATTAAAACAGTGAAAAATAAAAAGTGTTATTAAATAGAAAAAAGTAAAGGTGAAAGAAAAAGTCCTACTGAGATAATTAAGTGAACAGTAAGAGTGAAAGAAAATTGACTTAATTAAATGGCTTAAAGGATGCACCTGATTTCCCAAGGCCAATAACCACTAATAACAACATTCGTCTTATGGAATTTATGTTTGATGTTCATTTTGTATTCTCTGAATAAAAAATAGTGATTCATTTTGCTATTATGCTTCAAAAACATTGATTGAGGGAATACTACAAATTTATTAATTAATTTATAATTCCTGGATACGGTTTAATTAATAAAAACGTAAATTTGAAAATACATAAAGAACAAGACAAAAAAAATTTGGGAAGAAAATTTAGGTGAGTTTGAATTTTTGTATTAATATATTTTCTTTTAAAAAAATTAAAGACACGAGTGTGTAATTTGTATGAATAACCTCTTAATATAAAGATTTAGGAGTTTTGGTATAAATACAATTAAATATAAAATTTGTTATATTTGAAACATAAAATTATGACTAAGTTATTACATTAGTTAATATATTAGTTTATTTTTAAAACAATCGACTTTCTAGAACATATTGACAATATTATGAAACTCATTAATGTTTTGTGTAAAATTTATTTTTAATTACTCGCAATTAATATTTATCTAAAATTAAATATATAATATTAATGTCTAATTGTCATCAAATAAATATTCTTATTTTTAGATCGTGGCTAGATTTGGTAAATTGTATATCATTGGCCCAGTAACTTCTGCTCCTAGTGTATTACCACACTGGTTTTTTTCAATACAACATATTGCTTTGTATCAAACGGGACGAAAAATCAACTAACCATGTCTGCACAAAGCATAGCTCTGGCATCCCTCACGGCAACGTACACTGACTCAGAGGGTGAAGATGGGTTTGATGATGATTTCAATGATAATGCGAAGACAATGGAGACATCGTGTGATTCACAATCCCGGGTGAGCACAAGCCCAGGGCTCGATCAGTTGACTATGGCCAGTCCAAAGGTGTCCTCTGAGGGTGGCAGTGGTAGTAGGCACTACAGCAACAGTCATGGAATCACTATTGCCAGAACAACTGAATCCTTCAACAAAGTACAGCCTTTATTAGTTTCGTATCATGATGATACAGTGATATCAGACGACGAGGGTGGCATACCAGTAACTCCTGTTGATGCGCCACAACCCGTAGAAAATGGCGTGGCAATAGTAACCACTGCAACACCAGCAGCATCACCCGGCGAATCCCCCTCTAATCCACCTGTGGTTTCCGACGATGATGAGAATAATGCATATGGTGTGACAATACCACCCGAACCACCAGGCCCATGTCCACCTGAGCTGCAGGAAAAAATCACTAAGTTCCATCAGCGCATGTTGGGCGAGGGACTTGATATGAATAAAGTTATACAAGAACGCAAAGACTTTCGCAATCCTTCCATTTATGAAAAGCTCATACAGTATTGCGGTATCAATGAACTAGGAACAAATTATTCACCTGACCGCTTTGATCCATTCAAATGGGGAAAGGATTCTTATTATGAAGATTTAGCCCTGGTCCAAAAAGCAGAGATGGATAAACTGGAAAAAGCCCGCAAAGAGAAGACGAAATGCGAAATCGTGTCAGGTACAGTTAAAAGGTCAAGTTCGTTAAACGCTAATGAAGAAGAAGCTAAGCGACGCAAAAGTAAATGGGATCAAGTAGCATCTGGTACTGTCGCACCAGTGAAACCAACAGTCCTGCTTCCTCACCCTACCTTGACCACCTTGACTGCCTCTGCGACTGGCACCAAGACCACAGTCATATCTGCATTTGGGTCTCTACCAAAAAAACGATTGTAATTTAATGTTGGATGGATATGACAAAAAAATGTGAAAGATTATTCCTTTATGTTTTTTCAATGATAGATGATAACATGTACATACATGAAATAATATGTGCGAACTTTTGTACAAATTCTATTATCTCTTGGTATAATTTATCCATCTTTGTTTCTTGCTATAGTTACTTTTATAATTTGTTTAAGAATCACAAGGGAGATTAAGTGTAAATACTATTGTACAAATAAAACATTTTTATTTCAAATGCATTTTATTGAATTTTCTTTGCACTAACTTTCTCTACTTTTGTATATATTTTTTAATAAGATGAAAATGATTATTCATATTTCTGATTTTATGATGATATTACACAAATTGTTTTTTTTTTTATTTATTTATTATTATTACACAATATTTTCCATTCTTAAAAAGCAAAATTCAACTTTATATTACACAAATGACTTTTTATAAAACGATGTTCTAGAAAATTGTATAAAAGTTAGAAGTTTTAAATCAACTAATTTTAAATAAAAAATTTACAAATTTTTTATCTTAAGAAAGTAAAATTTACATTTTAAATGTATTTGATTTCATCAATAAATTTATTGCCGTTAATGACCTGATAACGAAAAAACCAGAACAAAACTTTCGGTTGAAAGAAATTTTATAACGGCGTAGTCATTAATTTTATAATCAAAATTTATTAATTTATATTTTATTATATACAGACTAGAGCGTCGTTCTGTAGATATGGGAGTTTGATTTGAGTTTGATAATTTGATTCACAAAAATATACACCAATGCATATTCTCAAAGAATAGTGATTTCTATGATTTTTTTTTGTCGTCTGCTCGAAAGGAAGTATTCTGAATATTCATCGGTGCATATATAATATAAATTAATAAATTTTGATTTTAAAAGACACTAATTCCGTAACAAACCGGCTTTGCACTTCCCCTTCAGAGCGCTTGAAGACTCCATAAAGTATATTATTTTCGAGCATTTAAATGATTTGAGCATTTAAATTTACGCGCCAAGATCAACATCCGCTTATTTGTCATTCTATGGAGTGCTGTTATACAATTGTTTCGAGTACGTTTTCAATCAAAATAACACAAAATACCGAAAATAATTTAACGAATTCTATGAAGAAGTATATTCAATACATTTAAGGTGAAATATCAGTGCTATATTTATGGAAATAGTGTTTTTTATTTAGAATTTTTTAAACAGTAAAGATTAAAATGTAATCAAGGTACGTTAGTTTTACGATATTGAATAAAGAATAAATTTACCATAAAACATACATTTATTAACTGAATAAAATTGGCCCAATGTTTGACATTTTACGTATTATATCGTTTGATTTTAATAATTTATATTGTAGAAACTTTTAACTTACAGAATCCTAATACAGTAATAAATGAGTATCGTTTTATCCTAAATTAATTTCAAAAATATTTCTATTATTCAGGATCGCAACGAACTGACGAGTCAAGGTTATATAAATATCTCATAATATATTTATCAACTTAGTATTGGCCTTTTTTGAACAATTGATTCTCTGACAACATAAAAAAACAAAAGAAATATTTATTATGAATAAAGAAATAAAAGAAAATGAAACAAAGCAGAAGGTAAGGATAGTTTCTATTGAAAAGTTTGATACAAAGGTAACAATTATTAAACCAAATAAGAACCAAGAATATGGCAGGAAAGATGATAAAAGTAATATCAAAAACAACAAAAACAGTGTAATTGATAACATGAATATTAGATCTACTGACATTGTAAACAAAGGAAACAATTGCAACAATAACCTGGTTAAAAGTATGAAAAGTACTCAATTAAATACTAAGAAAATAATGAATGCAGTAAAACAAAGTAATATTGTTAATAATTCAAAGAATAATTGTACAACAGAAAAGAAGTTTAATGGTCAAAAACCTATAATCCAACAGAGCAGGAAGAAAATGAATAATGGTTCACAAGGGATTGAAAAATTCAAAATGTCAAAGCAAAGAAATGATGAACAACAAAAACTAGAATTAAGAAAGAAAAAATCAGTATCAATGATAAATCAATGGAATGCTAAGCAACAGAATGAAAAAGATAAAGCAAAAGTATGTGACAAAAGTTTACAAAACTTGAAACAGCATTATAAATCAGACGAAAGAGTAAATAAATGTAATTTAGATATACCTGAATATAATTCTATATATTGTACAATATTTAAGATGAATGAAATAATGAAAGAAATAGTAGCTAAAGATGTCAAAAGTTTACCACCTACAGTGAGGCAAAATATTATTAAAAAGGTATATTATTTTTATGTTTCATAATATGTAAATTTATATTGATTCATATTATATATTATTTTTTGTAGGTGTCATCAAGTGTTAATTACTCATCAAATGAAACAGTATATAAAGATTTACCCAAATTATCTTTTAATGAGAAAGATTTGTTAAACTTTGGTAAATCAAAGAAAAATCCTACCAAGACTGCAAAATTTTATTCATCTGCAAAGATTGTCAATAAGAAAGCTGAAAGAATACAATGATAATTTATATTTATGAATTTTAGATAATTATTTGTAAATATATAAAAGTTTTAAATATGGATATATTATGGTACATTCTCAGACAATTTTTAAACCATTCTAGTGTTAGTTATAACAGTTTTTATACGAGCACCAAAAGTAAATAGATATTAAATGATATTAAATATATAGCTCAGGTAGTTGAACCTGGCACTTGATTGTTTTTGAGCAGAGCCAAAGTAGATATAACAGATTTTTGACAGAAACTGCTTGGATCTGTAAGTGAAACTTTTTACAAAATTCTATATCAACGTTTACCTTGTCAATATAATAGATATAATAATTTCTTATTTATTTATTTTAATGTACAAATGTAAATTTCAAATTGAACATATGATGTATGATAATTTAAATTACAAATATTTTTAATAAAAAGGTTATAAATAACATTTCTTTCAATTTTATTCGTGTCATGGCACTGATTAAATTACAAATTGTTTTAAACATTCAAAAAGAGTATGTTCAGTGATATAGCATGAATGGCTATATTAAAAATTTATTTTAGGTAGCAAAAGGATTCAAATTTTTATCATAATCGTCTTCAAAGGAATCGTTTGGTTTATTTTTATCATCTTGTATATTAACTTCGCCATCGTTTCCTTCGGCAAATGGATTTTTTTCTTCATCATAATCATTTTCAAATGGATTCAATGGAACTATTGGGGCTTTTGGTGGAACAAATGGTTTCTGGGCTGGCGATGATTTTGGCGTTGGATTGTTTATGATTTTGGCTTCATGCACTTGAGAAGCTTTTTTAGAGTTTGAAGTTCCACTCCCACTTATATTTGCTTCTAAAGACGTAGAGAAAGTATCTGGCTTTTTCACTGGCCTTATTATTTCAGTTGAAGTATTTGCATTTAAAAACATTTCATTACGGGTATTGGCTGAAATTGATATATATATATATATAGATAAAACAATTTATTAATAAAAATTTAATTTCAACGTATAGTTATAATGTGGTAACCATAAATTGTAGAAAATAAAAATGCATTGTTGATAAAATGATCATTACCTGGAGTTCTTATTTTCGTATCTTCATTGTCAAAATTTTTAATTTCCGTAACAGGTCTAAATGATGAATAATTAGGCTTTTGTTCAGGAAGTTTTTGTTGAGGAGTTTGTAAGGGTTTGTCCTGATCAGTTATAACAGTTAATTTTTTAAATACTCCTCTGCCAAAGTAATCTGCTACTAACGAAAATGGATCTTCGGCGCGATCCAATAAACTGTGAAAGGTTTCGTGTAGATCTCTTGATTGTTCTTGTGAACAAATTATATCAAGCCATTTTTTATTGTCAGGTAGACAAGCTGGACATTCATTTTCATTTTCAGAGAAACTTTGGAAGCAACTAAAAAAAAGAAATAAAAGAAAATATGATAGTAAATAAAGTAAACATTTTTTTTCTTTTGATATATAAAAATGTATACAAACTGTTGGTGATAAGAATGTTGGCACATAAAATGAACTGAAGGTAATTCTAGTTGGTGATGGCAAGCACTGCAACGTGAACCTTGAAAAATAATTGTGCTATTTTTGATAATTTCAATCTGATCTCTCAATTTTTGGGTGTCCATTTTATACTTTTCAATAATCTTTGTGTCTGCTTCAGTTTTCTCATTTTCAGAACGTAGAACATTATTTAAATATCCTCTAACATCTCCTAAAGTACAAGTTACAGATGTTGAAAGAGCATTTAGTACCATCAATGGAGATAATAATTTTTCTTCCGCTGAAAAATATAAAATAAACATTTTTATGCAATCATATTTTACTACAATATTTTAAATATATCATAATTTCTTCAATATACCAATGTGCGATAAAATTGATGATAATAATTTAGGGGATGATTTTTGATCTCTTGCAACACTCCATAATGCTTGAATCCATAAATTTGGATCTTGTCTTCCAAAACGATTACACGTGGTTAAAACTTGATCACTTTTTCCTTCGCGTAGATGATATTGTAATATTTCGTGATATCTATTAATAATAGTGAGTTATTAAAAATTTTATACAAATTTTAAAATAAACATATTTTTAACATTTCATTTTACATACAGTTTTCGTTCTTCATAAATATATAAAACACCTCTTCGAAAATTGTGTTGATGACAAAGGATAAGAATTTGATCTTTATCATAGCATGCGTTTGAATTTTGTAATAATCGAACAATTCTTTGTTCATATTGTGATTTTGTTGTTTCGTCGCATAAAGATGACCAAACATGTAAATAATGTTCAACCAAAGCATTGTATACAACTTTACTCCAACTAAAGAAGAAATTAAACCGATTAATGATTTTATATACTGAGAAAAATATAACAGAGTAAAGTACGATTTGTGTTGGTAAACCGAATTCATAATATTTATAATTACTGCCTTATGTATTTTTTATTAAACATAGATTTCTTTAAATTTTATAAGTCAAAATATACAAGTAGATAAAGAAATTAAAATAAAATGTAAATAACTAATAAATTATTCAAGTCTAAATAATAAGATTTTAATTTGGATTGTTTGGATTACTAACTTGCTTTCTGTTTTTACTAGGTGTTCCAAAAATTCAACAAGTCTTTCAGAATTATTTAAAAATAAATGAATAAAGTCCTCAGGATTTGCTCTTTCCGCCTGATTGTCAAAATTATCCACTATGTTTTGTGTCTAAAAGTACAACAATATATGTATATTATAATCCCTAAACTAATTATATAATAGTAATAATTATATAATATGTACCTTTTCAGCATATAATTTATTTGAAGGTTTATAATTTGTACATAATAATTTTAAAAATTGCGTTGCCTCATTTGGAACATTTTCAATCAATACTTTCCCATATTTTTTCATATTAAATTCAGCCTAAAAAATAAATTAATTAAAATAGATATTAATTCATTTTCGAAGTAAAAGGATTATATATATATATATATATATATATATATATACATAAATCTGAACTAATAATATAGTAATAAAAGGAAGAATAAAAAAACTATTACCTCTTCAAAATTTAAAGTAGCAATATAATCCAAAGCTTTTTTATATTCTTTATTATCTTCAATTTGAATTCGAAGATACCATTCATGTTTTCTGTGTTTTTGAGCTAACAGTAAAGCATCTTCAGGAGATCCTTGTCGGCAAACTTTAATCGCGATTTCAACATCGAAGTCAACTTCTCGATCTTTTGTCTGTTAATATACAAATTAAAATTATTATAAACGTTTTCTTATTTAATTAACTTATTTAATTTAATGAGACTGAAGAATGAACTGTTTTCGAAGTATAACATTTAAACGAATTTTGTCTTAATTTTGTTTTTAAATGGGATATTTAGCTACAAGCAATCTTTGCTTATGTTTTTTTTTAATTTAATATGTTTCATTCTTCTGTTCCACTTTAATTTACCATTATAAATTGTTTTAATTTATCTGTGTGATTCAACTTCGTATAACAATTCAGCAACAAAGTGGTATGATCTTCAGTAGCTTGTCCTTTCTTATGTAAAGCTTGTAAATATGTTGTTAAATTGTCAATATGTTGAGAATCCAGAAATTTTCTAATAACATAAGATGGTTCTAATTTTCCAATAGTTTTTATATATTGCTCTATTGCACCATTATGATCTCCTTTTGAATAAAGGTGATCACCATACTGACGAAATATGTCTATCAGTCCTTCAGCATCGTAATGCTGGTTTTTTGCTATTCTAAATAAAATAATAAAATTAATATATAATGAAATTTAATATATCTAATATATATATAAGAATTTTATTAAACAATAAATTAGTATTTTACCAATAAATGTTCTAACCTTATGGAAACGTCATATAAATTTTTTTTAAACAGTAAAGCTAACTTTGACTGTAAATCTTTTTCATCTAAGTGGTATAATTTGTTTTCTCCGCTGAGAATAAAAAATCCACCCCATTCTGATAAGACTGCTTGGACGGATAACATTGATGCTGAGAAAACAATGAATTTATTTTGTATGTCCAGAACAGTAATCATATGTTTGTCTGATCCAGGTGGTATTGGTTCTATAGTGCTGTAATTAATTTTTCAATTTAAAGTAATATGTAGCAAAGTGTAATCATTTTAATTAAGGTTTAATATATTAAATCACGTTATTAATAAATGGATTTGAATTAAATACCTAAGTTTAGATTAATTACCTAGGTTTAGCAGATATTGTAGATGTTCTTGGTACATTTGCAGATTCTTTCGCAATAATAACTAAATAACTTCTAAACCACTCTAACATAACTTTTTTTCCTTCTACTGCATAACATGGACCTCTGCCATCTGGTGTATAACAGTATATCGCCTAAATGAAAATAATATTTATGTATTGTTTATTTTTTGAAATCTCAAAAGTATGTAAATAATATTATATAAAATTAATTACATCATTACGACCAATCATGAAATGACTATCTTGTTTAGATTCAGCTAAAATACTGCATTTTTGGGCACAGCCCATATTATCCAGAGTAGTTTTAAACTCTTTGTCTTTAAGGGTTATATTATACATGTAAACACTATTCATTGTTGAAACAAATAAATAACTTTGCTTGCCACTGGTTTTTATTGCTAGTCCTGTTATTGCAGTATTACTGTCTTTTAGAACTTTAATTTTATTTTTTCTCTCTCGAGTTAGATCTCCTCTGAAAAAAAATTAATTTCATATATTTAAATTAAAAGATTTGGCTATAATTTTTTTTTTATTTTATATATATATATATATATATAAGTTATACTTTTTTTATTTTTTTTATTCTTATCTTATATATATTATATCCAAATTATAATTTGGATATAAAAATACAATGCATAAGGTTTCGTTTACACGGAGAAATATAAATTGAAAGAAATTCAAATATGTTTATTTATTATAATTACTAACTTATTTATTTGAAAAATGAGAAGATGTAAAAGTAATATATGAACCTGTATAACATAATAGATCCATCTTCGAAACCAACAGCCATTAAAGTTAAACTGGAATGAACACATAATGAACTTGCAGGCACTGCTCTATAACTTGGAATCGCTCTACTAATGCGTACACAAGTTGGATTTCCTTGTTTATCTTTTTTTGCTAAGTTCCAGACTTTAATTGTAGGGTTACATCCTGGTTCATCTTCCTATTTAAAATAATATTTTTAAAATAAATCTGACTTTTATTAGTAACTGTAAATATAAATTTATTATAATAATGGTTATAAAAAATGTTGTGTTTTTTACAATAACGTTTAATTTTCAAATTATAATTATTTCAATCAAAATCATGTTTGACTTGTAATTCGTGAGTTAAAAGACAATTATATTTTTTAGAGTTTTTAAATACTTTTTTGTTTTGCATTAATCCTGGATTGTGCTGCCTGATTCTTCAATATTATCCACTTTTTATAATTTTTCAGAGTCAAACAAATTCTCTATTTATTAAAGGAAATTTGTTTAAACATTATATCAGATGACTTTGCTAATTCTTTGTTTTTGGTATTAAATTTATATTAAAATACAATATTTACTTTATTATAAAAGATTTAATATATGGTAGTACATACACCTATTGTAAATAAAAATGTAGAATTTTGAACTTGTTGAGCAAGTGATAATGTCAGATCATAAGACCTAAAACTTAATATTTCATATGTTCTGTTTACTAAATGGACATTCCCCATATTATCACCAAAGACCAAATGCCCATTTCCACTGGTTGCTGCTGTGACATGTGCATTCTAAAATACTTATTATAATTAGGAAATTCGCTTATAATATTGTTGATATAATAATTATACAATTATTATTTAATGTATATCAAAATTTTATTATATATATTTTTATATGTACTATTATTTTATTATAATTTTTATTTCATAATAAGTTGATAAGTGAAAAAATTGAATATACAATATTTGTCATATACTTGTATTATTTAATAAAATACTCACACCTAAAGCATTTAAGATATTTCCAGAATCCACCTCTTTTTTTAGATCAAAGAAATTAAATCTACGCCACTGTAATGGGGAAAAATTTGTAGTTAATTAATGTTTTACATACGTTAAATCTGAAAACTTCTTTAATCATATAATTATTGTATTATTAAATATCATAATTAAAAAAATATAATATAGTACTTGAATTTACATGCAATTATATGTATACAAATAAACATGACAGATCCCTCCATTATTATATTTGTATATTTTAACATTATATAATAAATAATAATAATACTAATAATAATAGCAAACAATAACAAATATCATTTCTCTCTTCAAAATAATAATATTCTATCTAAATTTGATTTTTATTTACGTAAAAATAATAACAAAATGATGAAAATAGAATTATGAAAATTAAATAGCATACCTCTAAAAATGCCATAATTGCAATGAATGTTTAGTTGTTATATACAATTTATAAATTTAGTATGACTAATACAAATGACAACACCTTTTGACAAGGTTTACATTGTCAATATTACGGTCACCCTTTCACCATATTTTACGTAAAGTTATCATGACTAGAGAGCGTTTGGCTCAATTAAATGTAATTATAAAAAATTATTTTAAAAACAACGCAAATTATGATATTTTATTTCTTTAAATATCATCCAATTCGCACAATTATCAGTTCAAAGCATACAACTTTTCACTGGATTAGTATACTGGAGTACACCTCAGAAAACAACAGTCGACCTGAAAAGGCTTACTTTAACCATCGTTAGATGTCAATAGTGTTGAATTTTATCAATACAATTTTGAAAAGATATATTTTCATTTTAATTATTATATTTTATTCATTTAATAAAAGAGCCTTAGTCATCATTTTTTAACTGAATTATTTTCTAATCTTATAATTATAATAATTATTTATTATTAGTATTGTTACCAACTGTCGGCCTTATAAATTACAAGTTTACTAGTTTATCATTTAGATGTAGTAGTTATATAGGCTGACAATGGAATAAAATTATCGAGTTTAACAAGAGATGTCAGCATAAGATAGTTTATGAAGATAGCTTTAACAATTGAAGTCGTGATGTATTTTCAAAGTAAGTTGTATATATATTAATATTAAATTAAGATTCTGATTTAATATATTTGCAAGAAATTTATGATTTGGGAATTGAGTGAAAGTTTTTTTCGTGCAAATAACAAATAAATAAAATGATCAAACAAATTTAAACTTAACAATTTTTGTCAAATTGCTGTCAAGCCTTTTTTCGATTCTTCATGTCGATTGATAGTTTTCAAACATGTTCTGCAATCAAAGATTTTATTTATTTAATTCATTCAATAAAATTGTTATCTAATAAAGCAATTCAGTAATATCAGAAGAACGAGTTGACTTCGAAGATAATAAAAATGAAATCTAATCAGCCAAAGGATGTAAAGAAAAAAGTCACTAAAAAAAAATCTAGATTAAAATCTAAATTCTGTATTTATTTATATTTTCGAGTCTCGGTTAATTTAAACTCTTATTTTTCTTGTTAAAAAACTTATAGGTAAAGATTAAATTTATTGAAAAATTCCCCAAGAAAAAATATCCCCTTGTGGAAAAGAATGCTGAAAACTGCTAAAATTGGGAATTTTCAGCATTATTTTTCACAAATTGGCGTTAAATCAACATTAAATGTGAAAATATATTTAATTTAATATTATATTAATCCTTCAATTTGACTTTATATCTCTTTTTTTTCAATTAAAAGATAACTCTGGATTTATATTGAACAGGGAATTTCATAACCGATGTATTTCATGAGTCATTAGTGCTTGGGACTGTGGGCAGGTTTATATTGAGACAGTTCGTCAGTCTCATTTCTAACCCATTAATGTACGGGAAATAGTTTACGAAATATTCTTAAGTCTCAGACATGTTAGCCACATATTATCAACACATAACTCGGATCTTTGCCAGATTTACGTCATGCCACATTTACACAGAGAAAACTAAAAGGTAATGGTAGCAATGTAATATTAAGATTTACAATTTAAATGCAATCTTTTACAAATTATATTTTTATTACCTTTTTGTTCGTATGAAGTGTCAAAGGCAGTCGAATCTGAATCACCAAACTATTTACATACACCGAGAAAAAGTTTGGTTAAAAATTATTATATTCTATAAAAAGGTACCTTGTATTTAATATATATGATGCAGTTTAAGTAAGGTTACAGGACTTGTACAAGTTATTATGATCTAGTATAATAAAAATGCTTATTTATGTTACAGTCTCTTTTATAATATATAATAAATATGACATAAATAAACTTTGTTCCCACTTTTTCATACAGTATAGTAATCTCTTATCCAAACTTTTCATCGGTTGGTACTTAATCAGCAAAATCTGAGTACTAAATCATTTTGTATATAATGTTACATATTATTTCAGGTTAAGAAATATGGATATACATCTGAAACACAGTTTAATCCAGTGATTTTTTCTGTTGTATTTTTCTCAGTATATAGTAACGACTAGTCATAATGCAGTAATTTACTTTCGTTGATTATTTGGTCGATTAAAGTCAAAGTGAAAAACCAATACTAAGGCATAAGAATGTGAAAATGCGTCGTTTCATCTCCCTTTTTGTCTTTTTCAAGGAATACACTCTCCTTGTTGAATTCGTAATCGCGTCGCAGTCTCGCACGCGTTTCGTGCCACAAAAAATACGCGTCGGTTTCTCAACTCTTTTTTTACTTTATTTTTTTTCCATTTTTTTTGTATGTGTTGAGTTCACGTCGAAGGGATTTTGATATAAATAAGGAATAATCTAGATCGATAATCGTCGTTTTATAGTGCACTGAAAAAGTGCGATTTCCGACAATCGACTTGAAAAACAACAGTGTTGAATGATCATTTAAAATGGCATTAGAGAAATTTAATTTAAATATAATTTAATGACCTTAGAGAAATAATGGAATAAGTAGAAGTATTTTTATGCATTAATCATTCATATACATAGCAAAGTAAAAGAAATAAAATATTTAGAATGTTCACTTTACTTTCAGAAAAATTGATTTACATTATTTTTTTATATTGTAATATAATTGTAGTAAAATTATTACTGCTTTACTACTTTGTTATAATACATTTATATGACCGCATTACGGTTTGACACTACACGACCCCTAATAGCAAAGAATAATTCAAATAATATTCGAGTTTAAAAAAGGAATTTTTTCTAAGAATGCATACCTGATTGAAGGCTCATAGTAATTTATAAAAGAAAATACTTATATTTTGCAACAGGACATATCTTTTATGAAGCGTTAAAGATTATATAAATTATATATATTCATATATAAAAATGTTTTGATCACGATTCCGGGTTAAAACTATGTACAACTGTTGTTTATATGCCCTTTTATAAAACCTTACTTTACTGTTTAACCTGCCCTCTAATTGGTTTAGAAGATAAAAACAAACAAATGTCCTCTTAGATAACAAAACAATTGATACTGAGATTAGGTCATTAATGGGAATAAATTTGTCGTTGAAGACAATTGTATTTAACATTTAAGATTATTTTGAAAATAAAATGTTTTTAAATTATTTGATTTGAAATTTTCGTTTAAATACTTATTATTACAATTAAATATTATATTAAATTTTAACTAACAATTGTACACAAAAATGAAAATTTTCATATATAATTTTTTTATTTTCTTTTAAGAGAAAATGAATTGAGAATTAGAATATTAACATTAATAATACTATACAATAATTCTAACAGTAATTTTCCACGATACAAAATTTAAATTCTTTCATATGAAATTGATATAAATTTCAGCTTTTGATATGATCCAAAATTTCACTTATAAATGACTTTTTTAAATCGTATTTTAAATAAATTGTTATTCCCCAGAAATGTTTAAATTAATATTTTATTATCTATTATTTTCTAATTAAAAAATGCACAACAGCAAAGTTTGACAGGTCTAAATCATTTTTCTCTTTTTACTTTGAGAATTATTACTTAAAATTGATTTTTGTTTACAATGTGACTGGTTCTTCATCTGAAAGAATGAATACAGTTATCGTAAACATTTAAAAGTTTCTACACGACACAGTCTGGATTGACTGTGTCTATAATAAAGTTCACTCATAAAAATTAAATAATAATTTTGTTTTGTCGCTGTAGTGGAATAGATATGAATAAAACTGGGTCGTTCATTTAACAATGAAAAGAAGCCAATGCATTGGTAGTAGACGATAAATTGCATTGTTATGCAATTTTTTTTGCATAAAAATGCATTGTATATTGGTACGATAAAATTTAATTAAATTTATCTGTGGTTTGAGATATAGCTTTTGTAAGAAGTGATTAGCATTATTGAGGGCTCAATTAAATTTAAAATATTTGACGAAAGCTCATTTTGAGCAGAAATTTCCGTGCATTTTTGTCAAACCTTAATTATGTTATTAATTTTAACACAAATCAATTGCGCGTGCTGTGAAAAAATGCAGAAAATGTTCGGAAATTAATCCGATTGCAACCGAGGCAGTTACACATACTTACCGTTGAGTACATCAAACGGGATAAAAAAAAAGGTTTTTAACGGTCGGACACTCTGGATGGATGCAATAGAAAAACTATGTAAACATAAATTATGATATTATATATAATTATGATTTTTTTATTATTAACAAAATACATTATATTAACTTATAAAATAACAAAAGTTATATTATAACTAAAATATATACATAAATTAATGCATTGGATCATAAATAATGGAATAACTCGAAACGATACATCGAACCCTATAATTATATTTTTTTTTTCTTTTTTTTTTGTTGAGAAAGAAACCATATATCAACGTCGTATAAAAAATCATTAAACTTAGCCAACTTAACTTTGTTGCAATGCATCAATTTGGTGCATAATCGAACACTCTTTTATTCAACTAAACGTCTAATAGATTTGCGTCGAATTATACAGTGACAAACAGATTTGTCAGATAGTAATTACTCAACGGAAGAACAAACTGGTTTAAATGACTTCCATTTTCTAAAAGATTTACATGTCTAGGAAATACACAACACGTAATAGAAATGTACTGCAGTCCGTGATCTTAGAAAAAACGAGACGCAATCTCGCCGTCGAATATTCGAATAACAATGAATAAAAAGATGTTTATATATATATATATATGTAATATGTACATACATATATATGCATGTGTATGTCGATAGCTAACAGTAATTTACGAAACCGCAATATATATTTTTACAAATGAGGATACATTCGTTTTTGTCGTGAAAATGAGGAAAAACAAAAAAGTTGAGGGAAATTCGAAGTTTGCGCATGTGTGCAATTTTCTTCATAAAATCGATGCTCCGATTTACACGTTCTCTTTATTTTCATTTCGCGTCTTCTCCGTCGCTCGCCTTCCTCGCTCCTTCCTCTTTCTCCTCCCTTTAACTTTTCCCCCCTCCCTCCCGTCCCAACCCCCTCTCGCTCGCTCTCTCTCGTTCCTTCTATTCCTTTTGTTTTGTTTCTTCGTTTACTTTGTTTAATTATTTATTTATTTAACCGGTTTCCCCCACCCCGTCGGTTGCCCTGTACAAGTTTATGCAACAATAATGCCTAATAATATACATTCGACCGTTTCTTTTTCGTGCTCCCGATGTTTTGCGTCTTTTTTCGATAATCGTTAAGGACACGCAATTTCGTTGATGCCTTCTTCTCGCACAGCGCCATTATCTACAAAAATGTGGACATTCGTCGAAGAACAGGATTAAGATCTCAATATTTCACAAGAAATGCTCTTGCTCAATGAAATTTGGGTCACAAGCGCTTACACAAATTTCACCAATAAAATTACCGTGCACAATAATATCATTGGGCCAGTCGTCGCGCTTGATAAGAAAAACGCACCTCGAACGCGCCTCCTTGCTCAACAATCCTTCTACGCTAATGCAATTTTTTTTTTTTTTTTTTGGAGCAATCCGACCGTTTGACCGTTTTCAATCTTTTAATCGCAGAGCTATTTCCAATTCCTCGATTGTCTTACGTATGCGCGCGCGCGCGTATGTATATGTGTGTGTGTATGATTTTACGATGCAGCGTTCGAGTTGCGTTTCTCGCGTTGTATAAATTTCGCATTCATTCATGAGAGTATTGCGGATGGTAATCGCAGTAAGAGCGACAGTACATATAATTTGTCAGTTTCGTATCCGTTAAAATTTGCTTCACTTTACTATGCTCCGATCGGATTTGATGAAACACTGAGTATATATATGTCATATATATACTTTACAAACAGGAAATGAATAGACATCAGCGCAAGATCGAACACTTTGCAAAGTTCACTTTGTCGCTCACTTTAGCGTCATTTTTTTTTTTTGTTTATCTCTTCTTTTTTTTTTTTTTGCTTTTCACAGTCCGATTGCGACGAGTCCTTTGCTCGTCCCTGTTCTCCTACGATAATTTGCTCAGTTTTTTGGTTTTTTCTTTCATATTAAGTCGCGCGAAACGCACGGTCGCTTTGCGCGGGTGTTCGATCCTCGGCGACGTTAATTATCATGACTGCGATAATGGTTTAAGAATGCACTTTTTGTAAAATACAATGAATCCTTTCCTACGGTTAATTCCCTTAAATTCATTTGCATATTTATTATTATTATTATTATTTTTTTTCATTTTGTGTTTGTTCATTTTCCCCTCCATAATTTTATACATTAAAATATCACAGTTCTGTTCGTACCGCGCAATATACTGTATATATATATTTACTTATATATATATATATATTGTTTTTCTTATGTCGCTTAGAAATTCTGTCATCACCGCATACTTTATTCGCGCACCTTTTGCTCCGGTCCCAAACGTCGACACGCTCATTCTCACATAGCCGCCGGAATTACAGCTAGAACAATCATCAATAATTAGCTATTAAACATTTAAAACGAACGTGGAAACAGACTGCCATAGTTTACGATCGCTGTCCCGTTTGTTTGATACCGCCACTCGTCAGAAAAGTGTGGGCAAAAAAAAAATTGAAAAAAAAAAGAAAAATAAAGCCCGCGTCATTTTGTCGTTGTTCGATCGAGCGCCGCGCCAATCAGTTGTTACATTCAAATATAAACATTTTATAAACGAACGCTGACATTTTTCTTTCCCCCTTTTTTTTCCCTCTCGCGCATCAGTGTAACAATCATCTGCTTTTCTGTTTAATTAATTAAATCATTCATTAAACGTCACGCGGCTTGATTAGCTCTCAACTCGATTGGGCGCCAATTAACACATTTTTGTGTGCGTATATATTATGTTCGTTAACTCGTACAAATTTTTGTCGGGTGCCTCTGACCCCGCTCTCTCCCACCCCCCCTCAATCCCTTCCCAGTCGCCGTGTCGTTTCATTGGAAAATAATTTTCTGAACAGTGGTAGTACCAAAATGAACTTGTCGAACAAATAAATGTTACGCGTACGAGCGTGTTGCTGTGAGTATGCGTTGTGTAATACATCGTATATATAGAGAGAGTTTTTTTTTTTTTTCTTTTTATATAGCTTAGTAGAAACATTTGTCCTTTACCATTCTAAGTGGAGCTTAATTCAAAAATTACTTATCTTTATGGCTATCGGATTGCGGGCCGTTGCGGGGAGTGTCGCGGGATTGCCCGAGGGAAAAGTAATTTGCCAACTCAACCCGTGTTTTTCTGCATGTTTACGCGCGCCTTTTTTTCTCGAATTTCTTCTTCTTTTTTTTTCGTTTGTTCGCCGCCCCCCTCCCCTTTTCTCTTCCTTTCGATATATTATTTGCGCCGAGAATAATCAACGTGATTAAGTATCCGTATTCCGAAATGGTACTTTTGACTCGATCTCGAAACACTCCGCGCGTTTGCCCCGAGTATTGCTAACGTTTCGTAAAATTTCATCAGGTTAAACGAAGGGGAGATAATACAAAATGGAAACAAAGGGAGGTGATTCGTGACGCTCTTCGCCGTAAAGTCAACGTCGACCCGGCGCCTCGCGCATATACCCGATGCAGCCGAGCATGCGAGAAATTTTGTCGCTACATTTACAATATTGCCGCTGCAAATACCTTGCTGGTGATTCTTCGTTAATTACGAGCATTTTTTTTCGCCTTCTTTCTCCTCTTTTCTCCCCCCCCCCCATCCCG
>JABFPN010002575.1:0-21615 GCA_022817305.1 Leptoteleia sp. ZL-2020 | reverse complement strand
CTGAAACGACACTTTTTACATTTTCATTAAATCTGAAAATTTCATGTTTCTAACATTGCATGTGTACAACTTTTCTGTGTACCATATTAATTCTGATCAGATTTTTGTGTACCAACCGGACCTCTCCATATTATTGATGTTTCATTTCTCTCTTTCAAGTTATCATTAAATGAAAAAGAAAAGAGACAAATTCTCACAAAATATTATAATGTCATTTTCCGAATACGCCATTGATCTTGAATAAAGACATAATATTTGTGAGATTTTGTTTCTTTTCTTTTTCATTTAATTATAACTTGTAAGAAAGAAATGAAACGTCAATAATATTTTCTGAAAATCATTTCCGAATACGCCATGTGCGTCACTGATGCGAACAAAGAACGAGATTTTATAATATAATTTAATTAATATAATAAATAAATTTATGTATGACTTGAGACTTGAGAGAATACCTCCGTTTGCAAAAATATATAGATTGATGAATATTTTCAAGGAAAAATGAATGTAATGTTTTTTTTTGTCGAATCACTTTCCGTCGAAATATTTCATTTCGGCATACATTTTTACGAATTAAATTATACTACCATTTTGACAGAATAATAATACATTTATTTACAATTATTTAATATAAATTAATGCATTTAAATATTTTTTATACTATTTTAAATTGCGCGCTTTTTTACTACCTAAAATGGCGTCGTGCTAGAATTCTCTACCGAATAGACAGACGGAAGAAACATATATAAAACAATAACATTTAGCCTGTGTCTCTTTGTACCGACCCGCTGTAATTGACACGCGGTATCTAGCGTTCGAAAATGTTTTCAATCTTATAAATCATTGTAATAAATTCTAACAAAAATTATTCGTGAGTATTTAATATATGAATTTGTTCTTAATTATATTGGAATGATCACTTATAACCTATAAGTTAACTAATAATTATTCATAAAATAATTATACTATATATTACTTGACCAGAAATAAATTTAGATTTTACAGTTGTATTATATTATACGTGTTTTTGAAGGGGATTTTATTTTAATTTGCATTGATGACATTGTCAAATAACATTTTTAATTTACAATGCACTGAATACATTACCCAGTTACACAACTTGTAATTGGTAATTTTCAACATTTATTTATGCATTATATAATTACAGTATATAGACTTATGTAAAATGAAACATTATTTTTAGAATTAAAGTATAACAGTTATATTATAAATTATAATAATAAACATTAAAGTATATTTCATATATAGTAAAAAAATATGTATTATATTTTATATTACAAAAAATTAATATAAACATAGGTTTTATTGTAAAATGCTTTATTTTGTTTTATGTGACAGGATAATTTAAATTTAATTGAAAGGTTACCATAAGACTTTTATCATATAAATGTATAAAATCCTAATAAGAATTTCTTGTAATGCCAATTGTATAGACGTGAAAAATTATTTTGTAAACTTTATATAATTCAATATAATTGTATTAACATTAACATTAACAAAAATATACTTTTAGAGTTAACTTGAACATCAAATGAAAAATTGTGACAATGGTGAAATTTTATGAAAACAGTACTACATATCCCTTTAATTGGAGTCAAGTCATTCAAGGTTATTGGAATAGATACCCTAATCCCTACAGTACTCATGTTGTAGCTGAAGACACGTTGTGTCGAGAAGTTAAAGATGGCAAATTGTATTCTAAACGACTTTTATATAAAACTCAGGGAGTACCAAAATGGGGTGAAAGATTTATTGGTAAGAAAAACTTTGCAAAAATAATTGAAGAATCTGTTGTTGATCCAAAAGAAAAAGTTTTCATAACATACACAAGAAATGTAGACTTCACACATTACATGGTAAGTTGAGATTTTTTAATTTTTAACAAAATATTTTTAATAGCGGTAAAATGCTATAAGGTAAGGTTATTTATTAATACATTTATTAATAAACTTGTATAATTTTTTTTTATTAGAGTGTTGTTGAAAAAGTAGTGTATCAAGTATCAGAAGACAATCCTGAATGGACCATTGCAAAACGATCTGCATGGGTAGACAGTAATATGTTTGGATTCAGCAGACCTATTCAAGCATTTGGATTGGAACGATTTAAAAAGACATGTATCAAAATGACGGACGGATTTAATTATGTATTATCCCATATGTTTCCTAATACAGCTCAATTTATGAAATCCAAAATCACACAAATGGTAAATATAAAATGATCAAATTACTTTTATGCAAACAATTTATTTTCATCTAACTCTGTTAGTTTCGTTAGTTTCGTTAGTTTCATTAGTTTCATTAGTTTCATTAGTGGGAGTTGTCTTTAATTTACCATTTACTTTTAAAATCAATCTTTTATTAATAAAACTGCATATCCATTCTATTTATAGTTTTAAATTTGTTTATTTAAAATAAAGTTATAAACATTTGTGAATTAATGTTCATTTATATTTAAACAGATTATTGAACAAATATGTTGCATTAAAAATTACACAAAGAATAATAAGCGGACATTCGCATGATTAATATATAACAAAAAAACTAGTAAATAATTAATTATTAAAAACTTTAGGTAGATCAACAACAACCACATAAAACAAAACTAACTAATGCAGCAGAAGGGCTACAACATTCTTTCCAAGAGAAAGCAGAAAAAGTGAAAGATGCTGCGAAAAAAGCAACAGATTTGGCAAAACAAAAAACTGGACCTATGTATGCTGCATATCAATCCAGTCAATCATAAAATTAAGTTCCTTTGAATTCATGTTTCTACCTAATACAACCATACTAAAAATAGTTATGAATTCGTTCAGTTTTTATTTTACTGTTAGTTTTGATTTCTGACCTACAGAAATTACATATTATAATAGTAAAATCAATGAAAATTAAAAAAAAATAATATATGAATTGTGCGCTCAATTTTTATTTTAAATTAATCATTCCATAATAAACTGCCAGTAAGTAAGTCCATAATATATGAGTAGATCTCTTAATAAATATGACAATTTAATTCACGGTAAATTCAGTAACCGTATTAAACTTTATAGACATTCATTAATAACATTTTTACATATATTTGATAACATATATGGTAATAGAATCAATAATATATTACACAACAAGTTGTGTAAAGTGGACAGTTGCAAATGCTTAACATTGACAGCATGAGTTGAAGACAAGAGCCTGTAGTTTTACAAATTATCAACTGTTTACCTTAGTCCTCTGTTATATATAATATTTATCAAAAATGTAAAGTCATTTGACGTTAATAAAAAGTGTTATTTTTTAACGTAATACTTTAAATGCAATGTACATGTTTACATGTATGTTATGAAGAAAATATAATAACATAGATAAACATTTATATTATTAAAATAAATTTAAATTCCTTAAATCTAATTAATATTTTTTTATTTATTTGGAATCTTCCATATATTATGAGTTTTAAATTTATGTTTCTTTGTGAATCAAAATATTAAAAATTTTAAATTTACTAATATATGAATTCTATGTGTGTTTTGCAGATACATTTTAATTTTTTTTTTTGCGGCATTATATTTTTCATTTTATTTTAATAAAATTTAAAGATATAAATAAAAATAAAACATTACATATGTAGAAATATATAGACTTAATTTTACAAATTCAATGTCTGGTGGAACGTCATGATGGGTAGCTGTAACGTAGTAATCATTTTGGATTATGTACTAATTAGTTACATTTATTTGTGATTTGAATTACAAAATAAGAATAATAAAAATGAAAAAATTGAAAAATGTTATATTATAATAAGATGATAGCGTTTCATTCTTTGATTACTACAACATTTAAGATTTTCATAAGCTGTATTTGACACTTGACTAAAAATTTATGGACGTTGTATTTGTAAAATTGAGAATATTAAGTATCGTTAAGAAAAAAGTAATGTTTAAACTTGTTAAAATTCTGATGAATTTAATACCAGAGTGTAGCGGAAGATTTACCAGAAAGTAGCGGAATATTATAATAAATTTAAGTATGTATATAAGTCACCTGTACATAAACAATATTTAATTAATACACTCTACTGAAAAAATTTAGACTTCACTCGTAATTCATTTTAAGCTTGTTGCAAAGAGTAAAAATATCCTTTATCTCATTTCTCAATTTAATTCGTGAAATTCATAAGGTATATTAATAAATTTATTTAAGACGTTAATAATATAATAATAAAAATAATTGTAGATAAATTTATTGTAGCATTAATTAAATGTTAAGAAAATGATCATTTTTAAGTTATTAATTTTTATGTTAATATATATTAAATTTGTATGAACAATTTCTAAACATTAAAGAAACATGAATGTTTATTATATATTTTCTTAATTTTTACTAATATTGTGTTATAATAATTTTCAGTAGAGGATCTATTCAAGGGACACAGAAATATGTTATTAGTTTTTATTACATCTCTTAAATAATTAAATGAATTGTATATATTTAAAACATTTAGATATAATACATGTGTCTTAATTGTATAGAATTATTCTGTTGTATGATTAAAAATATAAAATTGTATTTTACATATTTTATTATATTTTACATCCTAAATCTCTCACATATATATTTATTTATATATTTTATCAATTAAATATCACCATTACTCACATTTCTTTGATCTAAAAACCTGGTTACAGTACATGTTAATGGCAAAAACCAAGTTTACCAAGTTGTTGTTCAGATATATTTGTTTAAAAATCAACATCTACTTCTACATACAAATTTTTTGTTATAAATTCTAGACTTCCAGAAGACGACGTTCTCAATAGAAGTTGCTAACTAATCTATTTATAACATGAAAAAAGTATTTCATTTTCATAGCTTAGATAATTATTAAAATTGCTAATAGGCAAATTAACGTACATTCGAAAACAATCATTCATTCATAATTTCTGCGATCAGTTTAGAATTAAGATTATTTTATGTTTATGTTAAATGCTTTCTTTCATGTTTCATATCAATTTTTTTTTGCTGGAATATTACCTTTTGTTTTCGAAATAAGAAAACAATACAGTGCAATTAATATATATGTATTGCACCCAAGAAGGAAATTATTGTTAAAAGCATTATTAATTGTCATTTAAAATTAAAATAATTTCTATTTTACTTAGCAGACCAAAATGTATGTGAACTAAATGATTATTTTTCTGAATATTATTACAAAATATTTGAATTTTAAAAGCTAACAATAACAGCTTTTATTGCTCGAGCTGATTAGATTTAATCAAAATTGTACTAAAAGATATGCATATAGAAAAACAATGTGCGGTGGGGGAAATGAACGTAAGTGCAATATCGATGAGTTTTCTTCTTGCGATCATTCACGTCTTTTATTTTGCAAAGCGATGTGGACAAGTGTACAGTGAACTTCCCTGTAAGCATAAGTGACAACTTATTATACATAAGGTACAATCTTGCATTCCTTTTGCACATACAAACACAATTTTGTAATATACTCAAATTTCGACTTTTTCTTTTATTATAATTAAAAAATTGATTCAAGATATAATTCGCAAAACCTTCTAAAACAACTTAAAAATACCCTAGTAAAAATGAAACACATGTTTTTTCTTCATACATGTACGGTAATCATTGATTTCAATATAAAGAAATGATTAAAAGTCTATATGGCTAAAGTATTATATCAATTATTGTTATATATTGACCATATATATCTATATATGGCCATATATGAATTAAGGAAAAACATATATATCCATATATTTTTATTAGGGTACACTTTTTTTCATCAACCAAATTACTTTTGTCTCGAAATTTTATTCGCAATTACACAATAATTACAAATTTAATATTTAGCCACTGATAAAGATTATTAATTTTATACTTGACACAATAAAGATACATAATTTATTACAGTACCACAATCTTTTATTGTGCGACGAAAGCAGTAATATTTCGGTTGGAAATATGACATTGACATGATGTTTAAAAAGGAATTGATGACAGAACTTGAAATTATAATTTCAACACGAAATCGTAAATATTTATACGCGCGAGGTTTACATTACCTCTTTGTATACATGAGGAATAGTTCGCGACTAATGACCGTTTTCGTTTCCTCAAAGATTCTCATTAATTTACCTATCAAAATGGTATTTCGCACATGTCGAATCAATTGTGAACCACAAAAATTTCCCCCTGGTCTCACGCGCGCGTTTTTCCTCGGACGCGAGTATTTCTTTAATAATTGCTTCCCTGTAAAGTGACTCACTGTATAATTGCTCGAATGATATTCTTAATTCCGAAACGCGAAAACATTTTGTCGATCGGTTCGCGTTAATTGGAATGGAACTTTGCTTTTCCGAGGCGGTTAATAAAATTCGTGACTTTATGCAGACGGGTAAAGTGCGTCAGCGGACAAACATGTGCGAGCATTGCTTATCTGTCCGGAGAAGAACTATTCTCTCTAATTCTTGGGAGAGATGTTAATCGCGCAAAAACATTTAATTGTTTACGTATCAAGCGAACTATATATCAATGCGCTAGCCGTTCCTCATTATCATGAGATACGATATCAATGATAATTGAATGATACTTTTTTTTTGAATGATAATGATAAATTTATTAATAGTGAGAAATTAATCATTGCTATTACTGGATTATAATAATTCAGGTTATGTGTGGACCTTTGAGGAAAAAATTTGCTAAAAACCCGAATTTTAGCATAGTTTTCAGCATTTTTCAGTAACTTTTTTCCACAAGGGGATTTATGATACTCTTTATAGTGCGATATAGTAAGATTTATACATCGCATAAATACGTTTCAAATACATTTCAAACATATTCAAAGAATAGTAATATTATGCACCAAGGGCGGAACAGCAATGATTACAGACGAGTAAGGACCAAAGGACTGTTATTAATTATGATCATGTCCCCCGAAAAAGCCTCATTATTGACCTTTTTTTAGCATTGGAAGTATAGAGGGAAATATAAATTATTTCCCTGTATATAGGTATGAAATTTACTGATTTCGATGCTAAAGCAAGGTCAATAAAAGAACACTTCTGGTGTACATATTACAAAAAATGTAAAGGAATAACTTTCAATAAATTACCTATTATCTAGCTAATTTCTAGCAGGAATATTGCAGAATTCAATATTGATTGAATATTTTTAGGCATTGTATTTTGACAGGAACGAAATAGGAGAATTAATGTTCAAGTTACTAATGAGCCATTGTTAACAATTTTCGATTGGCTATTTAAGAGATGCGGTTGTAAAAACTTTCCAAAATGTTTGCCGCGAGTTGTGTATTAGCAACAATGATTTCAAGTACGTATATATATTTATTCCAGAAATGAATTTATGTCACATGGAGAAAATCATACTGTTGAAACAATGCCAATTATTTGTGTAACAATGTTATAATGTTAATATTGTTGTATTATTATCACAAGATTTCTTATATTATTATTATCACGACATTTCAGACGACATTGTAAGAGTTTTGTCCGAAAGAATCGTAAAAATGCACGAACTGCAAACATAAACACGCACGTACAATAAACATCGACCAAAACAAATTGACGCGGCTACTAACCAAACAATAACAACATTACCACACTGTTGGCAATACAGATTTTTAAGTTATCATTTAATAAATTTTCTTATGTATATCAGGTGTGGTTTTAGAGCATTGTTTTCCGTAATTCGAACATACATTTTAACGTATACAACTGAACAAAGCATTTAATGTTGTAATGATATAAACATTTTTCTCCGTGTGTATTTGCATTTTTTATTTCTCTTTTCTACAAGATTCTCCTGGTTTAAAGAACATAGTTTTAGCTTGCAATGTTCTTAAAACCAGGGATATACTATATTTACATATATATTATGCTCACTTATAATGAATAATGTATATAATTTATACAATGTAGTAATGCAACTTTCAATTTTCAGCATGTTTTATATTTTACTTGATACTAGGATTGGCATTAGTACATCCTTCGGAACAAGTATCCACGGAGTGTTGTACACCGCCTTTAAAATGGGATACAAAAAGTCAATGTTCAGATGGCAGTGCAATTGCTATAAAAAATTGTTCAATTTTTTATATAATTGATCCAACGAAAGATGAATCAGATACTTTTGAAATAGATAATAATAGCTTATCACTCATAATAACTAACGAAAACCATATTGTATCTCCAGAGAAGTAAATAATCATATATGCAATTTATAATATATTTATCAATTTATTTATTTGCTTTAATTAATTTTACATGTGTTATTATATTTTATTTATAAATCCGGATATCTTTAAATTTCACTATCTACAAATTCATTATATAATATTACTCTAATTAATTACCAATAAATTTTGACATAATTTATGATTAATAAGTAATGTTAATTAATTCTTAATATTGTTTTGCTTTTCAGATTTTGTACGATAACTAATGGGAGCAACAGAATTGCACTAATTTGTTATGAAAATGAAGAAAATAATATAGTAGAATATAAATCATGGAAGCATATTATGCTCGGTATAGGTTTCATCACATCAGCAATTTTCGTTATTGTTACTTTAATTATTTACGCTTGTCTTCCAGAATTAAGAGACATTCAAGATAAATCGACGATAAATGCCATGATTTCTCTAACGGCAGTAAGCCTTATGTTAAGTCTATTAAATTTCAGTCCTTATGTAGAATCAAAGGAATACTGCGCGCCAATAGGTAACGTATTTAAACGTAATGTTTTATGCAAATATAAATTTCTAAATTGATTTGTAATAATTTTAATTTAAAGTAAATATGAATATATGAAAAGAATAAAAAAACTAAAATAATTTGTATAGCTTTGCATTAAAACCATTATATTTTCTTAAAGCAAATTTATATATTTTTCAGGTTTCCTTCTATACTTTGTAGCTCTGTCGTACTTTTTTTGGATGAATATTATATCTTTTAACATTTGGAGAATTGTTTGGTAAGTACCAAATGAAGTGTGTATACATTATTAATTGCACATTTTTTAATATTCAATTACGATAAATTGAATTACATAAACATTACTTTTGATGTAAACCTTAATTGTTACTTCATTAATATAAAATATTTTTATAAATAGCGATAAGAAAAGTGAGTTTCACCTTCGTTTACAGAGAGAATTAAATTTTAGATTGGACAATTATTTTGAATTCGTAATTTATCCATCAGCATATAAAAACTATAAAAACGAATATTCATGCACATCTATATATTTTAAATATTTACATTTTCACATTCAACTTGCTTTATATGGATTATTCAGTTGTAGATGTATCTTTCAAAAATATAACTAATAAATTTTTCTTTTTAACTTCAGGTTTAACAATGTTGAAGTTGCAGACAATGTATTATTTGCAATATACAGTTTAATTGGCTGGGGATTTCCAACGTGTTTCCTGATAGCAGCATTAACATTTCAACACATAGAGGGCGATTACTTGAAACCTAATATTGGTGAAATGTCATGCTGGTTCCCAGGTATGATTTGTTTTGACTATATATTCTTATTATGATTACTTTATTAATTTATAATAGCATCAACTTATAAAGTTATTATTAATTGGTTATTAAATATGTGTAATTAGATTTCTATCATTAGCCGTATATAATAGAATAAAGATATATAAATTTTAAATATATACACACGTACATATATGTACATTATTTTAGGATTGAAACAGACTTGGGCTTATTTCTATTGGCCTATGGCTGCAATATTAATTATTAATATTATTTTCGTATCTATGATTATATGGAAATTATGGCGAGAATATAAAGGCCAGTCTGGATGTAAAATGCAATCTCTCAAATCAAATTGTTTATTGTATATTAAACTTATTTTCATTACGGGAATTACGTGGATTTTTGAAATTTTATCTGCAGTGGATGGATGGCAAAATAATCCTTTATGGTAATAATAATTTTAATTAGATAAGTAATATATATTAATTTCATATTACTTTGCAGTACTTATGAAACAATACATAATTATAGGACAACTAAAATAGAATAAGTAATCAAAAATGCGACTGATTTAATTTTATTTCAACATTGCAGGATCTTGACAGATATATTAAATTTATTACAAGGTTTAATTATTTTCATTTTACTAGTTGTCACTCGTCCAAAAGTCAAAATTTTATTAGCCAGAAAAAGACCTTGTGGAATTGCATTCCCAAAATCGTGGACAGCACAGTTGGATCAAGAATATGACAATGCATGTGCAGAAGTTGAATTATCGCAATCTTGAAAAAATCCTAAGATAATATCATCTATGTATACCCATTGTACAGTTTATCATTAACCATTATGTAAATAGTCTATCACATCTTATGTACAGATTATTTGTAGATCTTTTTTAATATTTAAATTAGTTTATTCGTTCTAAGTCAGGATTTAAAAAAACAAGAAGAAAACTATTTGATAATGCAGAAATTTAACACTTATTTTTAAATATAAAAATAAACTATTTAAATGTATAGCATTTAAATATAGAATTTACTACATCTTGGATTTCGATTTAATGTTAGAAATGTTAAAAAAATACATCCTTTTATGCTGTTAAAATGTATTTCATATTTTAATAACATTGAATAAAACAAGAAGAATTGATTTTATTAAATAGATCATTCTGTAGTAAATATAGAATCCAATAATATGTTAAATTTCGAGTATGAAAATAAGTTTTCTTTTTAAAAATTATTGCAATACATATGTCAAATTTCTATTTTACAGGGTTACTGAGTATTCCTCCATATAAAATAATACAAAATGCATAAATTTCAAGCGATTATTTTTCAGGATTTCACGTGATAACAACTCTTTTTATACATATAGTTCAAAAAAGCAAATATGTCATGATTAGAGTTAACTTTCATTATTAAATAATCGCTTTTGAATAAACGAATAAACTAGTTTAATTTATAAGTTATATTAAGATCGTTAAAATTCTTTCTAATAAAACAACCAAGGGAAGTTAAATTTATTTATTTATTAATATTTGATACAAAATATTGATGTGCAAGTAAAACGTTAATTTTTGTTGCATATAAATTTGTATTAATTAGGTTCGATGTTTTTTTATATCTATTATTTTTAAATATTAGATAGTTATACAACTAGATTATAAAATTTGGTTTGTTGGCGGTAGAAAATGCTATTAGACGAGGCATTAAACTTAGTTAGTATCTAGGCATTTCGTCAAGCAGATGCCTTCACCGGAACATTATTGCGCCGGTTTTAAATTTATTGTTATTAATAATACAGTTTATAATAATTTCTACATGCTTTCGTACTATACAAGTCCGGGTCGTACTCTCATGAGGACGATCCCACTAAATTTCCAATCGTAAGGAACATTTGGGTTCTCAGATCAAGCTTCTGCGGTTCCTTATTTTCGAGAGCTGCGATCGTATTTACGTATCCGTGTTGCATTACAAATCCAATTATCACCGGAGTTCCCTCTTTAAGGTCTTCACTTTCTTTAGGTGTCACATTTAAACGAAGGATCACTTTGTTTCCTTTACGCCAGACGACCAATCTTTAATAAGAAACAATAAATGAGATTTTTTTATAAATTTGCTTGTACAAACATAGCACTTTTATATAGCTATATAGTTCTATATAGCTTCACTTTCTCGAAAAAGTCTTTTACTCCATAGAAAAGAAATTGTTTTACTTTCTAGATAATAAAATTTGAATTTCTGAACAATTTTTATATAATTCATAAAATATATTAGTTTTAGAGAAACGTGAATGTTTCTTCCTCCCTATATAGAATATTAGTTATTCAATATAACTTTTAAAATAATGAACACTAATCAATTTAGTAACTTGTTTAATTATTAATTAGCTCTTACTTAGGATCATCTTGGAAGTTTTGCATATCGCTTGAATCATCATATTCAGCTGTATCATCTCTGGGTGGAATTATTACAGGATTGGTAGGTATAATAATTTCAGCGTTTGGAATAACTGTTATTGGTTTTGGATCTTCTATGATTGCAGTCTGACGTATCACAGAAGGCACAAGATTTGGCGATTCGCTGCCCTAAAATATATATTTACTTTAAAAATTTCCTGTAATTTGTTATACATGCATTTTATGTACAGAATTTTAAACTTTACTTAATTAAAATTGATAAGATATCCACTAAAAATTATTATTAATGTATACTTTGTAAGTTGCATTAAATTGTATTAATAATGTGAATCAGTAAAGTTAGAAAACAAGCATAATAATAATAATGGAAATATTGATGAGGCACAATAATCTTGAGGAACACATGCACATGATTCTTGTATACACCTATGAAGAGATCTTTTACATTAATTTTAATATTGAATGTACAACTTACTAATTGCATATTATCACGTTTGACTTCTTCCGCTTGACCAGATGCATTCTTAATCATCGGCACAGTTGAAGTGCCTAATGGTAATAGTACAATTTGAGTCTGATGCTGAGTAGGATTGCTAAATTTTAAAAGCAATTCACTTTGCTTTCCAATTCGCAATGGTTCACATGTAACAATACGTACTTCTGGAATATGATATCTGTAAATTAAAGTGAATTTTAATGTATAAATTTTAAGAAAATATTCCTATATGTGCTAATTTCATGATGATTAGTAACGATTTGTTTATTAACTATTACTTACAGATATATTACAATTACAAATATTTGTCAGATTGTACTTACAAAGCTGTTTGTTGAATTTTAAATTTAATTGACTGCGAACTAACATCTGGTTTACTGACGTTATGTTCACAATTACGACAACGCTGTGATCTTTTTGCAAAGACTTGTTTTCTTCGAGGGCGCAATTCTAACACATTTTCCGGTTGCGATTCTACTTGTTGTAATCTTTGTTCCAAGGTAGTTACTAAATTAAATTTAAATTATGAAATTAAGTAAAAAATAAATTTAAAAAATTGAAAAAGGAAGGAAATATGCATTATATTATTACAGTAAACGTTTTTACATGTATAAGAGACAAAAAAATCAAGTAATTCAAACTGTTTTAGTTTAAAATATAAACTACAAATATGTTCTTTTAACAACAACAAAAAATTAATTTTGGATCATTTTTAGATATAGGAATAATTATATTACCAGTTGTGATATCTAAAGCTTGAGTAAATATTTCTGGAAGTAATTCCTCAACATTCTCTAAAGCAATGGATGGTGATGGTTTGTTATCTGATTGAAGTTGTGCTTCAGATAATAGTGGGCGTCCAGCACGTTTTCTAGCCATTGCAGAAGTGATTCCAAATTTTTCCTATTAATAAATATAATGACATTAGTCTTATCACAATTTAATTTTAGTTTCATTATTATTAATATCATAATAACAATAATTATTTAATATAGAATAATGCAATATCTATCTGAAATAATTATTATTATTATAAATGGTATATATAATAGTAATAAGGGTAAACTTACAAATTGTAAATTTGATCGTTTCGTTTGGTATTTTTTGGGTTCTCTTAAAAGCTTTTCCTTTGAAACTAAAATCTTGTGATAATGAATTAAAGCATTTATTCTCGCCGTATAAGGATTTTCAGGTTCTGTCCAACTTCCAGTAGCTAAAAATGATTTAAAATCTAAATAATTTTAATAAATACCTAGTTAAAACAGCAAGTAAATTATTAGTACAATTAGAAGTCATATTAAAAATGTTCTTCTATTACATTACAGTAGTAGTATAATTAAGAAAGATTGTTTTTTGTAATCTAATATATTATTATATTATATATAATATATAGTACTATTATTGTTATTATTATAATCTAATATATATGTAAAGAATGAAAAAAAAAAAATCTGTTAATAGCATTTAATATTTTAAATACTACAATAATTTGATAATGTAGAACTTAAGGTGACTTTGAAATGTATTAAGACTAGAGAAAAATGGTCAGTTAATACGTAATGATGAAAATAAAAAACGTACCAACAGTTTGGTCTGGGATTCCAGCATCTCTGGAATTCCATCTGCATAGTGAACATACCATATAATAAACTTTTTTTGGAGTTAATTTATTATCATTTCCAGACTTTGGAGTGGAAGTTCGTACAATGGGTTGTCCTGCACGAATTGACAGTGTTTGAAAACAGCAAGGGCAATTAAAACAATTTGAACATCTGAAATGTTAATAACATTTGCATTAAAATGTATGTATGATAACAAAATATATTCCAATATAATATTTTAGATCGATACAAACTTATTCTTTTTATGCCGAACTTCAGAAGATGCTAGATTTTCCAAACAATTAGGACAATAATGAGAGTCAACCTGAAGTCAAGATTAATAAATTTATCAACAGTTTTGAATAATAAAAACAATTGAAAAAAAATGAAACGTTATATTTACCTCATGACATACACAGTAGCCACATCGAATTCTTAAGCAATGTCTGCAAAAGTATATTTTTGCAATGGATTTCAATGATCCGCAACTGCACACATAACGCACATAATCCGGCTGTACTAAATATGCCATTCTTATTAAAACACCCAACTGATTAAAAATCAAAGTATTTCTCCTCTCTTTTTTTAAATGGCCAGAGAACACGAAGCTCGAGAAAGGCCAATTACACTGAACAAAAATATTTTACTTTGTTGTTGATTATATAAAAGTATTTTATAATAAAAAGCAAACAGCAAACAATTTGACAGCTGTTCGTCATCGACTATGACAATTGAAGAAGACCTGAAATCGGGCATCATTGCTTGAAATTCAGTGTTGTAACACCATCTGTTGATAAAGCAGGATTTAAAAATTAATCCATTTACCGACGGTAGCGGAAAATTATGATATGTATATTATTATTATTTAATAACTTTACTGCACTTTTATAGTATGTTATTTACTTTATAAACAAAAAAAATTTATTAAGGTGATGTGCAAGGTCTGCTATTACGGCGGTATTTTTTATAATATAAAATTAAATCATTTATATTTCTTGATGTACGGACTCTTGTGAAAAAGAATGCTGAAAAATGGTGAAAAAATTGAAAACATTGAAAAATACTGAAAAATTGCTAAAATTTGCACGCACTGATGAATGTTGTCAAAAAGCATGTTCCAACTTGAACAATTTATTAAATTGAAAAAGGATGCATTTATATGAATAGAATTGTCTGTCATTTTTAATTTAAGAAATTGTTCGTACTGGAACAAGCCACGTAATCATAAAATATAAATTAATTATAGCGTTTATACATTCAAACAATTGACTCATTTAATAAAGAATGCACTTATATAAACTGAATTGTCTGTCTTTTAATAATTGTGCGAATTGTTTAATCTGAAAGAGGCCATTAAATTTTTATTATAAAAGACACTAACTCCGTGGCAGCAGACCTCGCCCATACCTTAACTAGGGAATAAATATTTATACGTTGGTACTTTATCACACTTCGGAAAGGGCGGCAATAACTGCAATCGTTACAACTTCAATCAGTTCATTTTCCTCGTTTCATTAAATAATATGTTAGTAAGTCCGAAATGTTAAGTGTATTCGAAGAATATTTATTGGAAATATTAGTTTAAATTCAAAGTGATCATATTTTTATGGTGTAAATCGACGTATTCCGAATTAAAAACCAAATCGAAAAAGGGTAAGTTCATGACATCTTTGCCTATCTACGAATTCAAAAGTATACGGTTGGTAAAGTAGAGGTGCACTGGAGTTTCGTAGCTCTCCAACGATGCAATTGGAGATGATATCGGATGATACGAAATTGCGTATAGGGTTTCCAGCCAGTTTTTACCGGCTGTCTTCGTCGCGGGCGCTATTTAGTTATATTGCGTCGAAATATTCGGGATGAAATTTCATCTCAGTCCCAAACGATGCGTTCATTCGTGAGACTGAGGTAAACGCTCGTTATTTTTTTCTACGCGCTTATTTTCATTAATGTTTACAAACAAATGCTAAATCATAACATAACCTGGTTTTAGACATAACGTCAGCAAGTTTGACAATCATAATGTTGCACATCATTAGTCGTATACATCAATGTTTCAATGTTAATTTTTTGTTTGAATGAATTGCAATTAATACAATTTCATTGTTAAAAACTTTTATCTTAATTTAATTACGTGCTTTCTTGTTGTTATTTCATTATATTATGCGACTTAAAGGTCAAATTTTTGTAATTTATACTCATTAGATTAATTTGCATTTTATATCATTGATTAATTTGATTAATTTTTGACAAATTGAAGAATTAAATTGCCATTTAGTGAATTGAGTGCTATTTTAACAGCTTGTAATTTGATTAGTTTGCTACTTTATTTATTTAGAAATTAAAATTTTTTAATGTTTATTAAATGCATTTGCTCATATGTTCAAATCAAAAGTATATTTGTTTTATCTAAACGAATGAAAATTAGTTTTTAAAAAGAATTTAATTTCATCTGCAAGAATGTCATATTTTCATTAAAGGGAATCTGATTTTAAAAACTGACAATAGACTTTTTATCAAATAATAATTTAACTGGTAATGTTTCCATTAAGTTACAGGTTATTATCAGGAATGAAAAAAAGTTAAATTCCATTAATTTTCAAGTTTAAATTTTATTGACAGTCATCTTTAATTGTTTATAGAAACATTATTGGAATAATATTTTTATTCTTATTAGGTAATTTATATTTACACTAAAATGTATATAAAAATACAAATTAGAATTTACTTTTATAAATTATCACAGTAAGTATAAGACTTCTGAATATTTTGAATAATTGAAACGTTATTAAATAAAGAATTAAGTTTTATATAATATTGAACAACAGATTAAGGTATTTATTACATTAGAATTATAACCTAGGTTAATAGTTACACATGAATTGTTTCATATTAAATATACAAGGTAAATTATCATTTGACTTATAATATACGTGACAGGGATTTTTGTTCCTCTTCTCTGTCATGGGTTTTTGTTTTAACTGTAACACTGATTCTGCAATATTTGATATAAAATTCAATGAATGTAATAATTTGCATTGGTAGTGACAAAGTTATACACTCTTACCATAGATTGTTGAAAAGAAATCAGGGCATCAGCGAATTTATATGAAAAATTTTTCAAAATTTCATTGCATCTATATTACATTAAGGATGATAAACGTGAGTTTTTTCAGTGTTATGAAGTAAACGATGTTTTAGAAAGAAAATTTATTTGAACAGTTTTTTCAGAATTACTTTTAGTTGGCTATTTTAACATCATATTGTTTGTGTATTGTCTTTCAGGTATTCATTTTCATTGGTCTTTATTTCAATGCAATAGGCTACTCATGCAATGAATAAGTTTATTAAATGAAACAAAAGCTTTCGACTATTGCAATTTATTTAACTCTATAATAAATTCATGTTTTATAAAATGTTATTGATTCAATTAAATTATACAAAAAATTACAATAAGTTCATAAAATTGTCAAAATATAAAGTTAAATTATGTAATTATTTTGTATTGTAAAACTGTTCTTTTTTCTTGACAATTAGTTCAAAAGCTAGCAACTTATTTCTTAAATCTTCTATCCTTTTTTAAATTCTTTAATTTTTTTAATTAAAAATTATTACATAAAAACTATAATATATTAACAAGGATTATAAATATATATGTACAATGTATATAAAAACACATTAACATGGATTCACTGTGGATCCATGTGAACTTAGTAAGTTAGGTTGTAGTTTAACAGTTTGAAAATTATATAATCAAAATATTAATTTAATATGTATGAGAGTAAGATTTTTTTATTTCAAATAAAGTTCATATCTTACAAATAATCTTTTTATTATATGTTATAGATGAAACAATATAATGGCGCGATGGTCAACGGTACTATCTGGGATATTTTTGGCCCTATCCATGGTCCTCTGTCTCGGCAAATTGTTGATGTTAGCTGCTGAAAACAGAAACAATGGAGAAATTAGCGAAGCTGAACAGTGGCTTGCTGAAATCGGCCTGGAAAAATATCAACCCCTCTTTCGACAGAAAGGTAAGTGAACAAATATACTAAAACGAACATTATAATATGAACCAATTTTTCTCTGAATTACTGATATGATAAATTTTTGGAATTTCTTCATATTAGTTAAGTTTTCTTTATTCAATTGAAAATACTGTCGTTCAGAGATATAAATAAGACTCATAAAAGAAATGGGCCTGCCAATGTATTTTAATGAAAAAGTTATGAAAATTGGTATAATGAGAGAATAATAATTTTAAAAAAGCTCATTCAATGTCGTAATGTTTTGATGGAAAACTATACTGCAATTATTTGTGCAGTACCGTAATCAGATTAATTTCATTTTAATAACTGCGTGTCTGAAAACATTGCCACCAGTTTATAAATTTAATATAAAATTGAATGAAAATGAAATGTTGATTATTATATTTAGGGTTTTAATACCTTCGCAACAGGTGAATTTGACTTGTATAAATTGCGTGATAACATGCAAGTTTTTGAAGTCACATTTGTAAACGAGAATATACTCGATAAAGTATCTTTCTGTTTAACATAATATTGTGACAATGTATTTGACTTTTGTATATTCTAAACTGAAATAAATATCGTTGTCATACGAATGAAAATATCAACACGTAGACATGCACTGAGATAAAAAAAAAATTAAAATTTGCCATGATTTGTCTCAAGTGGACAATATTACAGTAAAATGAAATCTTTGAACATATATTGTTTTAAAATTTAATATAAAAGTCAATCGATATTCAGTAATGATAAACAGTCATGTGTTATCATAAAACTGAATTTATTGACCCTAAATCATTGGAAAGAGTTCTTCATATAAAAAATTTAAGTGTCAATAAATTTCGTAGTAAAATTTCATTATATTATATAAATTGGTGAACTTTATGATCAGTATTTATGAGTTAATGTAATTTGCTTTATGCGTTTTTAATGATAACAAACTCTTTAGACAATAATTTTATTCAACAAGCTTTTAATAAGTTTACATAGACTATAAAATTTAATACTTTTATGTACTTATATGTTTACAATCTTATTAAGTATACTATTATATTATGATAATGTAAGAGTATGGTCTATTACAGTCAGTATTGATATTAGTAGAAATAAGTCTCTGTCGTTTTTAATAGAAAATTAGAAATTCATTATGAAAGAAAGGTACCTAATGCTTTCTTCCAATTGTTTTTCATTGCTAATTGAAAGTTGTGAACTTCCTTCTTGAGCTACTCCTAATGCAAGTGTTTCTTGCCTTTGACTCGAAACTTCCAATGTCCCCTCTTCGTTCACTGTCGACCTTCCGTTACGTCTTCTGCCTTCGATGTCAAAGTCATCGTTTTTGAACTTTTGAAACCATTCGCGACAAATTCTCTTACTTAAGGCAGCTTTACCATATGCATCTGCAAGCATTTGATGCGACTCATCTGCAGATTTTCCCAAATAAAACAGGTACATTAAAAGTTCCCGCATACGAAGTTTACTTGGCTTAGCACTCGACATTTCCGAACGAATAATAATATTTGATGCCAATGAAAAATTGCTAATGCAAAGGTTACGTTGTCGGACGATATCTAATCTTACAATATGACCTTTCGCATCAGACAATTGATGATTACTGAATGGGGTTCGTGCGAACGATTTCGCAAGCAAATTCACCTGGCAACGTTGATAATAAGCAATGTTTTCATTGTGTATTACGAAAAGCAAGGTTGTCATAACTTCGTAGGAGCTCGTAGGCTATGAAGTATCCTAGATAAAATAATGAGTCCATGTTTGCTATAAAATTTTTAAATATAAAAATTATGGTACCAAGGTGTTTTTCTTATCCAAGCATATTTGCTTCAATTTAGGATTAAATGTGTATTTAGATTTTTGGGCGTTTGTTATTCATTTTTGTTTCATTCATTACTGTTCATTTATTAATCAGTTAATATTTCAATACCCAGTATTTCGAAAAGTTTTATAAAATATATATTTAATAATACAATTATAAATAAAATATACAATCTCTTATCAAGAGACTATTAATGTTTAACTTTAAATAGTAAATTTCATATTAAAATAATCAAGTCTAAACAAAAAATCATTCCCAATCACCCTTAAATTTTTTATTTAATATTAAAACAAATAACTAATTCTGTGATAAAACTTCTAAATAAATCTGCATTTATTATATCACATTGTTCAGATTATTAATTGAACGCGACCACACAAATGATGATTAACAAAATTATTATTTGTAACGCAGACGTATATTTATTACACGTAGATGGTTCGTGAAATGTAAACGTTGGTTTATACTGCGATAGTTCCTCGGTGGCCTATAATGCGACGTTTCACTTTAACTTTCAATGGGCACAACATAGGATTCGATAATTGTGCATTGCCGGACTGAAATTATAATAATGCCGTTGATGCGGTCGTTAATTACTATTAGCGGTACCGAGCGGCCATTAGTAAGCATTTTGAAATGAAGATTCATAGTTTGGCAATATTCCAATCCCTCTGGTTTGTGCGGAGTCGAAAACAAGCGAGCTTTGCGTAAAGTTAACGATGCCCTTCCTGGACTTTTTAATTACACTTGATCGATCCGCGGGAGCCGAAGGCTCTTTCGTTGGGAATTATGACGAATTAACGGTCGTAAACAATGATTCATCAGGTGCTTATGGACGGCCGATTTTCACGCGATTGTCGCCCGCGGAAATTTATACGCCAGTTGGTTATTCATTGGGCGTACCGGGAATATTTTCTTGGGACATTTACATGCATCCGAAGACAAATGGAACGCGCGGGTATTAGATGCCCGAAATTACGTCATTCAATGGCACTTTAGTTTCTGGCTGGATTAATGTTTGAAATTTGACGGCGAAGCAATTGGGCGCGGGGGGAGGGGGGGGGCAGGGGATGTTCATAAAACGCGTCACATTGTTTCCTTGAGAGCTGAAGGCGCCATCAATTCTGCAGTGTTTTGTTTAACATCGTCCCTCGTTTCGTATAAATGTTGGATCAAATTAAAGTTACCGTCAAGTATAGTACGTTTCAAGGTCGAATCTGTTAAATTGGGGATTTGTGGGCAAAAATTTGGAAATGAACTTTGTTATTTCTTGCTTGCTCGCTTTCAACTGTATAAAAAATTGTGCTTGGATAAGGGAGCACTTTAGTGTCGTAATTTTTATATTACAAAGAATATTATTTCACAGTTTCATAGGGAATATGCTCCTGTTATTTCATGTGGAATATTCTATATTTTATAATTGTTAGCTAACAATTATTGTTTTAAAGCAGGCAACAGTTGTTAATTTAAGGTGGTTTTGCTAACTTTAGACAGTAAATTTTTAATTTTCTTAAATATGACCACCAATCATAAATATGAATTATATATAAAAACAGAACATTGTATAACAGTACACTGAGAGAAATATATGAGTATATTTTACTAAGTTTTTCGTAAAGTTGTGATATATTATCTTTCTTTTAAATAAATACTAATATTATTTCATATATTACGAATTCATATATTACGAATTACC
>JABFPN010002574.1:0-21616 GCA_022817305.1 Leptoteleia sp. ZL-2020 | reverse complement strand
CGTCTCGCAGGTGCGCACCCCCCCCCCCTACCCCCAAAGACGCTAATGAATGCGATGGAACTGGCCGGCGTCGGCCCCAGCGCAGCCCCGACGATTGTTTAATGCGCTGCCGCCATTGTTGACTAACAAAGGTGGTTTAATCTTGCGGTTATTAGCTCGACTTGGGGGACTCTGAGAGCCCGAGTTATGGAGAGTACTTTTACGTTGTTCCCGGCTTGCAATATTGGACGGAATCTCGAGGAGGCGCCGAGATCAAAAGTATCAAGCACGAAATTTGCAAATTCGAGTCGAGGGCGGAGTGCTCGAGTGGATCGCGTTTCGTAGAGACCGAACAAATGGGCGGTTGAAGATGTTAATTTTGATCTGGATTGCACTTTGATTTTTAGCTTCAACATTCGCGGTCGGTCCACGCCTTTTCCGCCTACAATCATGAAATTCCGTTGCTCAAGTTCGGCTGCTTCAATGAAGTCGAGAAATTTGGCGACTTACTTCCATCTCCGTTAATCACAACAAACAACTAAATTCAACGTCCTACGCACCCTTGCCAGGTGTTGTACGCCATATCGACTACACTACAATTTCGATACTCTATGGGGTATCCCAGTTAGTACACTTGTCAAAGGTCAAGAGCACAGAGTGTCCATATTAGGCCCTGCTCGGGCTGACCCTGCATCTGGACCTGATCCAAGTGGTAGGGTCCTGAGGTGACACGCCCCTATTAGGGTTAGCCATAATCCAACCAGATCGGGGCCCTAATATACTTATTAGGGGCAAACCCAATTCAATTTCTACTTGGGTAAGCTTTGAAAACTTGTATCTCTGTAAAACCAACACGTTTACTCTTTCCAGGACCTTCGTTCTTTCGTTTCACTCGCCAAAAGTAATGACACGAAATGTTTTACGTTCCATCTGCAATTTAATAATACAGTAATTGCCAAATTAAAGGCCCCTATTGAAAGTCATCGGGGGAGGCACGCTAATTGAATAATGACGAGAACAATACACTGCCCCTGCTGCAAGCATCAAAAGTATTAAGCCTGAAATTTACAAACGCGAGGGGTTGCCGGTGGAAAAGGGTTCCATTTTGGAGATGGCTCACAAATTGGCCGCTCTTGTCGTTAATTTTCATTTGCATTACGCTCTGAGCTCTGGTTATGAAAAGTGTCGGCATCGGCAGAAACGGTTATCTTGGAGAAGTGGCGCCATTTCAAGTGTCGCCCGAAAAAGGCGACTCTGCATTTTCGTTCGCTATTAGCTACTAGGACAATCATTACAACCCGTTTGATTTACGCGTTATTACGTTTGGCGGGTCGCAATTCCGCGAAACGGCCACCATTATTGCGTGGCCAGTTTTGCGTGAATAAAAGGACCGTTTAATCATGCGAATCGTGGCCGGTCCGCATGACTTTCGCCAAAGAGCAGATCGCCGATGCGAGATTGCGATTGCGCAAATCTGATGCACGCGGCCATAAAAAGTACGGGGGAAGCGGGAGGGGGATGGAGAGGTGGAGAGGTGGAGAGGTGGAGAGGTGGAGAGGTGGAGAGTTGGATGGGGGGGGGGGAGTCTCAAAACTGAAATAAGCGGCGCGCATTCCGCTGAGAAAAAGAATAGCGCGATCCTTTCCGGCACAATAATATCTCTCCAAATATCTTTCAACGCGGCGCATTCAGTGATTTATGAACATTCCTCCTTTTTTTCGTAAAGTACCCGGGCAAAAAGGTCCGCGATGTACATTAATGATCCGAGATTAGAGTCAAATAAAGCATACTTCTTCATCGCAAAGAGCCATAAATCCAATGCGCGGCACAAAGGACCCAGGAAGCAGACGCGAGGGGACCAAACCCTTTTCTGGACAAATCCGACATCAGTCACCTGGAGGTGAACGTCAGGTGACGTTGCCAGATATATCTGCGGGAGCCGGGCGATTTATGCGGCGGCGACAGGAAGGATGCGTCCACCACCCAGGCCCCATATTCGCCCGCTTGAAAATCACACAAAAGTGAACGCAACGGTGAAAGTTTCGAGGGCGTTAAGGTTCGAGATCGGAGGACAGGCCGGAGGGCGCGGGGAGGAGAGGCGAGGGAGGCGAGGGAGGCGAGGGAGGCGAGGGAGAGGACAAAAAAGTCTCAGGAAAGAAATGTGCAGTCTCGCCGGAATAAGAACGCTCCGAGTATTTTCGACGCGCCGTCACCTTACGCTTCATGAAATTCCATTAAGTTTCGGGTGTCGCTGCCAGCTTTGCGCTTAAAAACATTAAAATTCCCGGCATGTTAGCGCGGCCCGTTATGAAAATCCAACGTGCCGGGCCGGTCCGGGCCGAGCCGAGAAATTTCAATGCATTTGAATAAATACGCGGGACGATGATGTTTACGGCGGTGTTTGCAACGATTGGGGGAAAAAAGCACTGCGAGGAAAGGAGCGCGATACGTGATTCAGTGATTTAGGAGCGGGCGGAAAGGATTTTCCGCGCCGAGAATAGTGCTTCGTTTTGCAAAAGTTGCTCCGCACTCGAGTGATAAACGATTTTGCAAAATGAAACTTCGTGACGCGAGAACATTGCGCTGTAATTGAGTTGAATACTTTCGGCAACGGCTTGATGCATTTCTGCTCGACGTCGAGCAGAAATATTTGCCTCTCATAAGCCGCGTTATTGCCGCGACACTCGGCGACTTCTCCGGATAAACTATTGACTTACTTGTCATATAATTACGCTTTAAAATATACCGTCCCATTGACATTATTCTTGGTAAGGCAAGGTTAGTCGAGGGAGCGCACCAAAGTCGTAAATAATACGGAGGCTACTTTCAAAATCAGCCAATCACGTCGCCGTTTCACAAAGTTACGTTTCATTTATTCACATTTGTTACGGCTACAATAAGAATTGCAAAAATCCACTTGCGAGGGAAATTCCATTGGTAACATTCCAAAAACCTAGATTGCTACCAGCATTATTAATATTGATGACGTTTATGGATCGATTATTTTCAAAATAAAATTAGTCTTATTATTATAAAAAGCGTACGCATTCTAATGCGCAATTGATCATATTATGGTTATTTTAACTAAGAATTAGGTAATTGGAACTAAAATACTATAGTTTTCACGAAAATTAACTATGCATAAAGTTAATATTGCTAAACACACTTTTGATTTTTGTTTGCACCCCTAATAATTGTCTCTATATTATATAGACGATAGATTGAAATGTTACGCAACAAAAATTTCCATCTATAAGAATCGAATTTCCACCCAGTATTGTCTAAAGGGCCTAAATTTATTCAGATGATTCGATAGATCAGAAAAGCCGATGTCTTAATGTGAGCGATTGTTACGCTAAACTTGATTAAAAACTGATTTTTCAACCCATCGACCTTCGACTCCTGACACCTGCCCATTAAGGCACTTACGAATACCATGTAAATGTTGGGAATACATTATGAGAACCCGACGCGGACTCACTCCCACAGAAAATGGCCAAACCAATCGAATCGACGAGAGAAAGGTTATTTAATAATTCAATTCCGTTAATTTGATCCTGGACACCTGTCCGAAATTTATTGGCAATGAGTACGCCCTGTTGATACGGCTAGTTAACTTGTATTCACGAGACTAGGCAGTTCTGTCTGTAATAGTCCGAAATTAAGGCACCTGTCTGAATCTGGGCCACTGGCTGTGTGTTAATATATCAAACTTAAGTCTCCCCGAATGCTGATAAATGTTATAAACGACATGAATTGCTTAAACCAAACCATCGTTCGAAAACAAATGAAGCCGAAGGAGGGAGGCATCGATATGGATCGGACGGGCCAAAATCCCGCTGGCAAAGAATTCAATTTCATTTAGGAAGGCGATGAGTATTTGAAAATGATACCAGAGTACTTTATATTCATTATCGTGTGAATAAGAGTGACGTTATTTGAAGGTTCCTGGCTGAAAGAGGAAGACGCCAGGGCCTATTAAGGTGTTTTCAACGTAATCCGATATTTAATCGTTATTCGTTTATGTTGTAAAACAAACACGTGGTAAAATAAAAATAAAGATGTCTCCCCATCTGTCCCTGAAATGGCATACCATTTTGATAACTTGTTAGTCGTCCTGCCCGTAGGTATACTTAACATGACCATACATTGTACATTGAGAAAAAAAAAAGTTTATTTTCGTCACTACAAGAATTCTGGCTATTTTAACTAAAATTTAAATGTAAACTGGTACTAAAATGTTATAGTATTGACTAAAATTAACCATCCACATAGTTAATATTGCTATACTTTTTCCTCAGTGTACATAGCATGGCACAAGTAAATTTCACTAGGGGATGGTTTTGTTGGAATGAACGTTGCATGAAACGATTGCAGACATTGGTTGGTGGTCCGTAAGACCGGATGGCCGGTAAGAGGCGAGGATCCACCGAAGGCTGACGCTAATGTAAAAGACGCTAAGCGAACTGTTGGGGCGAAATCCGCGAAAACAAATGAAGCTGTTATCAATTGTGGATCGACCGTGGTGGAGAAGCTCAAGCGCCAGGTATGTAATTAAATTTGCGTGGGAGATGGGGCCCGGAAATAATACCAGCGGCGTCTTCGTACAACGCCAGTGCATGAAACACAATTTAACTTGGTACATAGAGTTAAGAGTTGAGCGACTTGAGTACCCGTAGGAAAGTACCTGCCTATCGAGCGGTTCGCAAATTCACCAACATCGTACGCTTTCCGACGTTGAGCGATTATTACTTAGTCGTGTGACCCAATTTCCCGCGCGAGCGTACTTTTCCTGCGTGATAAATTCATCTCTCTTTTTTTATTTCCTTCTCCTTTTTTTCCTTCAGGAATACTCAACATCAACGTCCAAGTTACGGCACTCGATAAAAGGCCTGCAATATTCGTATAAATAAATCGGTATAAACGATTCGACGTTGATAAATAATTCAACGCGCGAGCAAGATTTACAACAAATATCATTTTTGTACAAGGTTATAAGCCACGCCGGGAGATGTATACGAGCGACGTAAATGGGCTGTATTTATATCGAAGGATCGGGCCGCGCGGACCAATTGACGGATATGACGATTCCGCGACGTCACAAATGTGGCACGATCGGATTTATTATTCGGCGATTGTTTTGCGAAATTAGACGGCGCGTCGGTGCGCCGGCCGGCACGCAATGCCAGTTTCGTTTAGAATTAATAAATAATGTATTTAGCGTGCGACTCCTTGGAATCGATGCGAGTGCGGCAAAAGTGTTTCCATAATTCGGTGCGACAGCGATTGCATAACGCGCGACGATTTCACGCCGATTGTGCGTTCGTTTGCTGCTTGTTCGATGGAAAATTTATTACAAAAGCGCCGATAAATTCTTAATGCAACATTCACCAACGGATATTAATTAACTCGCCGACTTTATTATTTTTGTTCGAGCTAATAGAGTTATTCATTTGCACGTGGGAATATCGCTCCAACCAAATCATTTCTAGTTTATTGGCAAGACTCGTGTTCACCGCTTCCTTTTTTTTTTTTTTTTTTTTTTTTTATCAACATTAAAGTTTTTATACAGAATTTTAAAAGATTATATTTTTTATTTAGATGAGAAAGTTGTTTCATCGTAATTAAAAAATAGTTTTTTCTTTATTAACCGATAAAATAATTCGGATAACTTTTATTTCTCGTACACTTGTTTACTACAATTTATTATAATCTAAAGTACTTAAGAGGATTAAAATAATTATAAAAATTCATTATTTCTTTTTATAATCATTTGCAATTTACCATAAAAGCTCAATCTCTTTTACAAGTACTGATACAGTGAAGCCTAATTTGAATATTAATGAATACTTTCAAGTGTTGTTATTTATGTCAGTATTTGTATTGGTTCAAAGCCATTCTACATACATAAAAAAAAAACATTTACATTTATTAAATAAACGTATACATTCTAATTTTCGAACATAAAATCGTTATTTTAAATCTAAAGTAATTCGTGCATGCACGGAAAAAAAAATTTCAAGAGCACACCTAAATGTTTATATGCACTATATAAAGAGTATGGTAATATTCGGAACACCTAAATCAGTATAGATACCGCAACCAGACTCGTTTAATAGATTTCATTTGGATGAATCTCCCAGAGTAGTATAAATAAAATGTACCAACATTTGACACATGACAGTTTACCTAACCTAACCTAATTTAAGGCAGCGTTTCTATCAGACGCGCATTCCGTGGAATACATTTTCCTCATATATAGGGAATTCATGTATTAAATATTTTGTTTCATTACTATATTTAAATAAGTATGGTTGAGTCACCTATACTTTAAAATATAAATTAAATAAATTATCAAGTTGTTGTAATAAAACATTTATTACCCTACAAGTATGGGTGGATTTTCCATACTATTTTTTTCAGTGTGCGCGAAATAATGTTACAAAGTTAATAGTGAAAAAAAAAAGTTATATACTGCTAAAAAATGAGAGCAAACTGAATAATATAATAATTAAAAATATAACGCAGATTAAAGGATCATTTATCATCTTGAAGACTTAAGTGAACAAAAGTGGCAATTAATTCCTTTTTTGACAAACAATTGCGCACCGTGATTAATTGACCGCGCCATTTTATTATGTTTACTTGCTTTAATAAACAAGTTATTCTTTCGCACATACAAGTGTTCGCGATACGAAAAATAACACATAGTTAATTATCGCAATGTGTTCTTTTCATGTTTACCAGGTAATTTATCAGCAAATGGCTAATTCGGATATCGTTAATGCAATAAGTGTCTGCTTTTTTTGCCGCGTTGGATGTATTTTCGCCCGAACCTAGATAGACGCAGATCGATACACGTGGGACACGAGCGGAATAATTAATAAAGCCAGATGCCTGTGCAATCGATAATACTTTCATCTTTATTCGCTTATACCTTTTTGATAAACGAAATTAAAGTTAATATTGTTTCGAAAACGTCTTCAAGGTGAAAACAATAAATAAAGCTTTGAAATCATAAGACGGTGAATTGTACTAACAGCAACAATAATGGAATTATTTTATAAATAAACAAGTAAATGAATAAAAAAATGGTACTACAGTTACCAAAGTTTCAGCCGTTATACAACATTGTTGTACAATATCTTCCATTTTTTTATATTGTGCTCATTTTATACTGATAAAAGAAATGACCGAAAAAATTACTGTTATTAAGTGTTTCAGATGTACATCCATCTTTTAGTAATAATTAATGTTTTTTAACAAAAAAAAATTTTTATCTTATCTATAAATATAACATATAAAACTAGTTTCTTTGCTTTTAAAAATCGTTATTTTTTTCCGTCATATTTTTCTCAGTGTATAAACAGTTTTCCAGTATTAATAATTAGATAATGTTGTAAATATGACTTTGACATGTATTAATAATTCCTGCCTCTAATTTGGGATTGTGAAATTTAATTGTAAAAATATGAGCAATGAAATTTTGCAAAGATAAATGTTGAACCCAAGCAGGGACGCGTATAAATGTTTGTAGTTTACATTAATTTAGATCGCCGTTGTAATTATGAAGGCAGTTTATTAATATATTTCCTTAAAATAAGTAATTAGATAACTGAAATTACGGTTTCTTGCTAATTTTGAAACTTGATTTATAATTGCAACGTTGAAGCATTATTGTGCATTAAAGTGATAATATAAATTCCCGGATATTTAATGTAATTAAAAATAATACCTCTAACAGTGCGCAATTTACAATTGTCCGTTTGCAAGAGAATTAGGTTTTAAAGTAATGGTTAAGACCTCTTGCTAAATTATGTAATTTTACGCGTTTTACGTAAGCGAGACTTAAATTCCAAGTTTAATTATTCCCGGTGAAATGATACTGATGTGTGATGTTCAAGTTGTGATAAATTATCAATAAATATTATATTGTTTAGGTATTGGGCGTAGTTGTAAATCTAAATTCATGTTTGTTGATTCACTTTACTTTGACATTATAATCGACCGTTGGATTCAAGTAAATAATTTTACTGAGCATTTTATTAAAATTACACACACATTTTTTAGCATAAATATTATTCTCAGTTACTTTCTTATATTTAATCCAATTATTATTTCTAATGAATAGCAATATAATTAATATACCTGTTTCTCTCAAACATTATATTCAAACAAGTTGAACGAATGCATTTCAATATAATTTATTTAATTTTTTTTATTCAAACACATTTCACACAAATTTTTACTTGACGCTTTAATGAATATGAATTTAAATATTACATCTCTCATATCAATAAAACGTTATTACATTACATTTATTACTTCATGTACTTTTATTTTTATATAAAATGTTCCCTTTTATATAAAACGCTCTTAAATCGATGTGTATGTTATTTTCATGAACTCCTACGTATAAAAATGTTATTAAATTTATTCAAATCTGGATTTCGTTTAGATTTAATAAGACCTGATACGACAACGGGCGTAATCTGATTTGAATTTAACTTTAAATGCGCGATTAAATCTTATGCGTAATGTCATTGAAAATCATTGATTACAAAAATTAACATATAATTTTACTTATTATACGCAAAGTAATTACATAAAATACCGAGTTAAATTCGGTCAAGCACTAAACAAAAAATCTGAATCGACCCGTAATAAAATAATAAATAATTGTGAAACGAAAAAAGAAGTAAATATAACCACACGTTTAAGAGGCGAAAAAAGCAGCGAAGAAAAACCGTGGCAACGGTATAATTTTACATCGAGCAATGAATTTGATTTCATAAATTATCATCGGACCAATTGGAAACTCTGTACAAGGTTGATTGATCGGACTGGGCATGACCCTCGAAGCAATCACAGGGCGAGCAAACTGCGGCCAACTTTCTTGTCAATCAATTTCTCTCGCAAGACGTCCGGATTCTATCAGCCGGGCTGTCGAGAAAAGTCATAGAAAGGCGTCCCCGCCGCCGCGCAATCGCCCGATTACAATTTCACGTATTTGGGGATGGGAAGGGTATATCCGGGTGGCGGGCTCGTTACACCCTTGTGTATGGGAAAAGTCGATCGGTGAAAAGTAGCGAAGGAAAATGGAAAGGAGCGGCTCGACCTTGAAGCGAAAGAGGTGGGGGTCACGCCCATGTGACAAAGCTGGCGAGATAAGCGGCAGGCACAATGGGGTCTGGCGTACGAGGAGAGCAGTTGGCCCGAGTCGAAAGCTGCGCGGCGCGCCGCGGGCTAGGCCGATAGACATCGCGCCAACGTGCCGAGACTTTTCTGCATGCGCAATGCGCATCGGCCTCCGACGTTATAATATTATCGCGCTTTATGCGCCGATATATCGCGTCGACGAATATCCTCCTCCTCCTCCCCCTCTGTTCCCACCACCACCACCACCACCACCACCATACGTATGTAAACTGCGCTACGTGCATGATAATTGCCGGCAGCTAGTTTTTCATGCCAGGCACATTGCTCCCCGGTGTACGCATTTTTCAAGTATTCGCGTAGCCATCGGATTTGCATTTTCGCTATTCAAAGCGTTTGCGCCTCGCGGAACATTGTCGCCCGTCCCATCCGGCGATCCATTTGTCACCGTTTATTGTTACATTTAAAGTCAAACTCCATTATTTTAAATACATTGCCGTGCGCGAATATTCGGTCCCCCGCGGGGACCAAACTGACAGATCGAACCGCCGCGATATTGAAAAGCCATTAACAAGAATTACGTTACGAATTGTCAAGTCGAAAAATTGGTCATTCAGAAATGTTGATGCCGCGCACTTTTGATTAATTCCCGCAGTCGTGCGTCTCTCTTCTCTTTTTCTTTTTATTTCTGTTTTTTGTCGTTTTCCTAACCCCGCTTTCGCGCGGTGGCTCGTTTTTTCTTTTTTTTTGTTTTTTTTTTGCTTTTTTTTTTTTGCGCCGCGCGGCAAATTGCCGCGGATGTTAAAAGTGCGCGGATATTTTTGCATCGTCGAGTGTGTTGAGGAGCGTGTTGCAGGTTTGTTGTTATAATAAATGCCAACGGTTTTAAACCGTACGCGAGCGAATGCCAACAAAGAGGTTCGCTAAAAGCGCATCGGTATCCCACATCTGATTCCATCTAAAATATAAACACACGCACACATTTACACGCGGCCACACTTGCACACGGCCAAGATGTACCGTTATGATGCAAATTTTCGCGCGGTATATTTGTTTCGTCGAAGCATCGTGATATTTAAAGATTACATTTGTTTTCGTTTCGCGCAAGGTGTATCACTTTTTATGCTCGACTTTAACTTGTACATCTCGCCAAAAATTTATTTTTGTAAACGCGTAATGAATATTTTATCTGCTGTTACAGAATATTTTAGTGGCAGTAGTGGTATATTGAACTGAAGGAAAGAGGAATGTAGTGCACTATTTGCTGAAATGATTCGACTATATTTTACGTCTTCCTATGAAATGCAACTCTTCAAGTTATGCCGTACGATTAACCAAAAATACAACAAAAACAAAAACAAAACCTTTGTAAGGTAATAAAAAACATCTGTACATAATGATGCTACAGATTTTAATTAATAAAAGGGTAAGCTATAATGTGACTACAAATTTGTAAATCAAAATATTTAATTTAATATTTTTTATGTTAATTTTCTCAGCAAACACTCTTAGAAACCCACGAATCATTTTAAAGAGGTAGGTTTTTTTTTTGTATTGTATCCATTTTCCATTTTCCACATTCAACGATCCATATTCCATATTACTGACTCATTATTCCATGTATACGGTTTTAATATTCCATGTTCAATGTTCCCACATAGATATTTCAAATAACAAATTTTACATTCAAAAATCAGTCTACACTTTGAAAAATAACGATTCGTGAAATGTGTCGCAGAAACAGAGATCTGCTTCATTTCAATGTAGAGAGAGGTGCAGCATTTGGTTCGGATAGATTTTTTCAAGGTCAAATTACATCTGAATACATTGTCTAGGGGATACTTATATTTCAAGTAAAATTTTAAACAACGACTAGTAGATCCTTTGAAGTAAGATCGAAATTTCACATTCTATATCTTCTTTCACATTCTCCCAGACTTCATATGTATTCTGTTTAATTCTTTAATTTAACTAATTATACCATTTCTATAAAGTAACAATAAGTGGAAAATTTATTGCAATGCTCCACGATTATTTGTATTGCTCGCAAGTGATGGTTAATTACGCTGGAAATGAATGTTTAAAGGTATACAACTACTCCCCTCGATATCCAATATCTACGAATGTATTAATTTAACCGTAAGAAAAAGTTAAATCTTTATTAAAGCCACTTGCGAAGCGCGTATACATGCCCGCAAAACCGGTACAATCAGAAGAATTTTCCCAACATTCGGAACCGTGCTAACAACAGCTGAAAAACAGGAACGGTTGTTGTTGTCGAGCGGCGAAGAATATGGCGATCGTTTGTTGGCGATACGAACATTGCCAAGTGTTTATAACGGCCATTACGGTTTATTTGTAAAATAATTATTCAGTGCAAGTTAATATCGAAAAGAAGTGACGATGCTTATCGCGTCCGCCACGTAGTGGCACTGCCGTGGCAATTTCAGAGCGGGGCAACGCGCCAGCTCACTCGGCATAATGTTGAGATACGCGCGTATGCAAATACGATAATAGCAACTTACGAGTCTCCGCGCGGATTAAAGATGTTCATTGACTTGAACTTGGTAGGCGCGCACGCGATCAGCTTGTCTGTGTGCTTGCTTCACTTGCGTATATACTTCTACGCGCAAACGGGTTTCCTCTCGAGACTCTCAACGGAACAGAGAAACTCCACACGGTTGGTTCCAGTCGATCAACCAATTTTATGAATGAATTTTTAAACATTTCAATTTTTCCATTTCCTGCTCCACGTTCTATATGTTACATTTTGTACCGGGACATTCCAATTTGTCTGACCATTCTGGCAAAAATGGAAAAAAAAATGCTTGCAAGTTTAGGGACAGTTTTTATATTGTACCCGAAACATCTTCGCGCTTTTCTGTACTGACGCATAAATGTTATGTAATTCGTATTCAATGTTCCATGAGTCATCTTCTACAATCATTATTCCAAATTCCGCATTCCATATTCTGTCATCCTCATTCCACGATCCGCGTTCCAAGCCCTGGCGTTCCACGGTCCATGTTCCACATTCCTTTTGTTTCTGTTCCATTTTTGTCCCACGTCCCTATGATAGTTCAATGTTCCACATTCCGTACTCCATTCATTGCGATTGATGTACTATCAAAGGTTTTCCATCATACAAATGGTTAAATCGAAAATCGTAAACTTTTTCATTCTTTAAGAGAAAATGTATTGGAAAATAATTTGAATGGAAAGAGACAACGTCGTACACTGAGAGAAAAAAATATTAATTTTTAATAAAAAGTTTACTTGTCTGGCATTATACTTGCAGAATACTATTTTATGGCAAACTAAATTATGAAAATTTATTAAACAGAGATAGAGACACTGAATAATGACACCTAATGGACAAAATATATCATAAACAGTTTGTCAACAATTAGAAATCCGTTTGTTAAAATTTTGAAATCCCTTGGTTTTTAATTTTTAATATTCTTTTTTCTCCGTGTAAAAATTACTCTTTTCTGTTTCAATCGGTACAATTTTCATACATCATGTACATTATTTTGAAACAATTAAAACTTTCAAGATTCATATAAAAATATAATTCATGTTGTCTCACAACTGTTACGAAATATTTACAAACAATCTTCCAATTATTCTTGCCCGTACTAAACTACTTTTCAATACGAATATTTATTCAATGTGCCCTTTATTTAATTAACCGCGTTCTTCCGAACGATTTTACAAGATTAATTCGTCTGAAAAAAAAGTTTACATCAGAAAGTCGGTAAGCAAATGCGCGTACTAAGAATCTTATAAGCAAATCCACAAATGCAAAATGCCATAAGGAGTTTCCTTTGTGTCCAGGCCGTACAAAGAGACTTCGATAAAGGGGGTATCTTTTCAACGATCCCCGTATCGATTAAATATGTTCAATGATTCGAATTTCGTCGACGCAGAGCGAAAACGTCTGCGTACTTCACTTACACATGCGCGATCATAAAAATGCTCTGGCGATGCTTTTTCTTCTTCTTCTTCTTCTTCCTCCTTTCTTTCTTTTTTTTTGCGGGATGCACAAGGGACTTATTTCTGCATAAAGCTCCGCGGAATTCGCGTTCGTATGCGCAAATCATTGTCGAGCCGCAAAGAGAAAAGAAAATGTTTGTGGGCGTCCTATTAGCCTGCGTAAAGGGAGACGTCTGGGTTTCGGAAAGCTTCCCACGTTCATACAATATCGATCGTGGACGTAACTTTGAAAAGCTTCGGGAAAACCAATCGCGTTCCAACGTGACGCAAAAATGACGGAGGCGCGGCAAAAAGTCCATCATGAAAATTGAATATAATAAAAACAATCGCGTTTCCGCGCGCGGGTGAAAATTTAATACGCGAATGTTCATCATCGTCGCGCGTATGTTTGTTCCCGTGCTATGAGAAAGAAAAAAAAGAACGAAAAAAAAAGTGCCTCGTAAAAAGAGACGGGAAACAGCGCACAAGCGTTACTCCATTATTGAAGTTTAAATTAGTCCAGATTACGCTAATATTCCTACGTTTCATACATCCGAGATAAACACTTGGCCAAGTAGTCAAGTGATATGTTAAAGTTTAATCTTGAGCTGGATAAACGCGGCTCAGTGTAATTCGCGATGGTTTTTATGAAAATTAACAAACTTTGGAGATTATTGAAAACTGATTCACTTCGAAGACTCAAGAATGGAACGAAGATAGAAGTGATTTGGGAAACCACCGAATAATGCAAATTTAACATAACACATCTCAAATTGTATCTACCTTTCACAAAAACGCCATTGCAAAATCTTTTTGCTGCAATGTCTATCGCACTCACGAAATTAATTTATTTCCAATGGTGCCGCCAGGGTGCTTTTTTTTTATCACTCGGCAGAATTAGAAAAAGGTTGGCTCTCTTAATTCGTCGAGTTACTCCTGAGCTTTGTCAGTTATTCGACAATTATTATACTTTCGCGAAACTTGGGATTTTGAGAAGGACGGCGTGCAAATTGGACGCGTTTCGTTTCATTTGTAGTCGACATCTGGTGCAGTTTCAGGAAGGTTCGCTGAATTGGCGTGGCGGGTTGGAGGGTAAGCGCTTAGATGTGCATTGAAATTATGACGCATTTATGAGTAACACAACAAATCACTCGGTATAATTATAGCAAACTGAATTGAACTTATCGCTAACTGCCGCCTCGGGCGCAGTTGCAGCAGCATTACATTTTATATTTCAATTGGACTCGTTACCGAGGAATTTCTTGAATAACTTATGCCACGGTATATTTCAAGCCTGCGCTCGGAATTTTTATGTGTGCTTGTTATGCGAAATAGAATATTAACCATTGCAGATCCGTACTTGCCAGCTGCATCGTGAGTTCACTTTTAGTTTTCACACCGATTTCCCATCCCCTACCGTTGCAACAATTAAAGACACTTTCATTATTCCGTAATGTCAAAAATGCGACTTGGATGTGTTTCGCAGGAAATGTAATTCTCGTTTACTTGAGCACAAATGTATGCAGATGTAATTTAAAGCTGATGATGGAATATGAAGACCGTAATAATGTTTGCGAGATATATATTATACACGTATTTGAAACGAGTTTTTAGAATATTTCCTTATCAAAATTGGAAAGAACGACATTAAGTCAATAATTTTACCCCCAACGTCCATTTCAGTATACTTTAAAGGTTCTCGAGAAAGTTTTATCAGAAATCATGTTTTTTATTATTATTATTATTATTATTAAAAATACTATGAAAATAAAAACATTTGTAAGTTATCTAACGAGTTAATTAGCGACACTCTTGCTGCGTGTCTGCTCCGTAATTACGGTTATTAAAATTTACATGTTAATTAATTAAAACATTTAGCTGCAAACACGAACTGCCCAAGAAGGCTTTTTTTTTTAAAAAAAAAAAACCTTGCCTTTCAAAAAATCACTGCACCATAAAAGTTTCATGCGAATGATGCGCACTTTTTAAATGTAATATTTCCATTTAGACTTCCACTTAAAATTTCTTTTTCGCTAAAATATTTTACTTTAATTGCAATAACTAAATACAGTTTAAAGATAAAATAATAATTTATTACATATTTTTTCATTTACATATTGATATTTAATTGAACATTTATAAAAAAGAGTATTTACGTTTGCTACAAAAACATAGATTTAAATAAATACATAGCATAATATTATTTGTCAATTATTTGGCCTAATTTTAATTTTACCTAAATTTCAATTCATATAGCTAACGTTATAAATGATAACATTTTGGCAGAAATTTTTATTAAATTTACATTCGTCCACACATTAATTAATATGAGAACAAGAAAGATTACATTAAATACGGCTTTTTCAATACGAAATTGAATTTCAAACAAAAATTAACTCACGCCCTGCTACGAGTTTTCTAAATTAAACTTTCAATTAAATTTCTTTTCATCAAGCACCATATCCCTTTGATCACATTTACCTTTTCTTATGCAGAAAACTTAATCTACATAAGTAGACACTTGAAATTTGAATAGACAAAATCAAATTTAAATGATAAACCCTCCTCCCACTTGCTTAGACATTGCAAAATCGCGCTACTTCAATTATCATAATTATAACGCAATTAACTATAAACGACCAATCTAAACATTCCCAAAATTCCCTTACTAATATTGTCCGACGACGCTCAACCGCGCGTTATATCCCAGCGTACAAAATAGCCTCAAATCTCGCGCCACGCAAATTCCCTCCAACAGCTTGCTTCACATTTACCCAACAATAAATACGCTCCTTAAATAGCGGAGAAACTTAATTATCAGCGGCATAACGCCATAAATGTGCAAAACCCGGTGACGTGACGAAGAAGAAGAAGAAGAAGAAGAAGAAGAAGAAGAAGAAGAAGAAGAAGAAGAAGAAGAAGAAGAAGAAGAAGAAGAAGAAGAAGAAGAAGAAGAAGAAGAAGTGGGAGAAAAAAAAGCAACCAGTTTGAAATGTCGATCAAGTGGCATCAATTATCAATAAGCATTAAGGGAAAAAGGTGCAAAAGAGGAGCATCACCGATCGTTCGGCTAGTGTTTCAGCGGAGCCGCAAGTTGAGCCGCAAGTTGAGCCGCAGCGACAATGTTAATTGCAAGAAAAGCCAAGCCAAGCAAATTGACCGCGAGCGGTCATTCTGTTGGTAAGCGCGCGGTTTATGGTTCTTTCGATGGGTGTTGGTTGACGGCGCGCCGAAGACGGGAACGAAGGGTCGTACGTTGGTTCGTGCGAGCATAAAGACGCAAGTTTAATGGCGCCGAGATTACCGCTTCTATAGCGTAAGAAAGCATCGCATTACAGTTAATGGCGTGGCGGTTAGTGGGTTGTTTCTCGCTACCTACCTCCAACAAGAAATCAATATGGCCGGACGAGCAAAAGCAAAAGTGTCCTGTCCGCTGGGGATGAAGCGGGCCAACGGTCGACCCAACAACCCTCCTATCGCCCTCCTGCCACCCCCAACGCCTCTCCTTTTCACGCACCCCCTTCACGTGGGCCAGTTTCATGGTCCGCGGCCTCCCGATTGTCCGGCTAAATAGTTGGCCAAATAATAATTAGCTGCCGTCGCCCGGACAATCGAGGCCATTCTTAACGCGCCTCGGTCCGTGCCAATCGGCCGGCTTCATTATTCACCAATCTTCTCCATCGATCACGCTTCTTGTTACATTTATCACGTCCCACCCACGGGCCAATTTGTTACAAAAACAATTACCGGGGAAATTTATGCCCTGGCCATTCTGATCGCTTCATTTTGCGGATGATTGCGAATTAGCGGTGCCGCAGTTGCATCCGATTCTGTAATGGGAAATGGTCCTCCTGTGTTTATGGCTGCTTTACCGTTTGAAATTGAAAAGTATGCGCTATGAGGCTATTAAGTGGAAGGTCTCGCGAAAAGTAATCTCGTAATAAATCGCGTTCTAAATAACGCCTTTAAACCTTTTTTTGTTTTTTTTTTTTGTTTTTTTTTGTTTTTTTTTTTTTTTTTTTTTGTTTTTTTTTTTTTTTTGGCCTCGACCACGTTTTGCAAGGGATGATGTTAAGCACACGTCTATTATTCAAGGGATGAAATGTATATCAGAGTTGTAAACGCAAATGTTTCATTACGAAAAATTTCAGGGGCTTGTCTGTCCCCGCCAGCGTCAAATAGAGAAACCTGCTCGCAGTACCTCTAATAAAAATTCCATCAGCCGCCTTTCTCGGTTATATTAACATAATCAATTTTCTTGGGAAATTTGACAGGAAAAAATCTTTTGCTCGGTGAAATTTTTATTTATTCTGGATCAAGGATAAATCAAAGAAAGGTGCTGCGAGTCAAGTTTAGTGATTTAAAGCCACCTGGCCGCCAAGGCTTTCCTTCTACTGTTTGCAAAATGAGATATTTTGCAAATTAATATTTATACCTTGAATAAGAGGTAAGCCATACGAAATCGTTGTTACTTTAATTTATATAGTAAGCTGTCGTGAAATTTGTTTACACTTTCGCGATATAAATTGAATGGAATTCTGTTTAACAAAGTTGATGACAAGTTTTGGATCGACTCTAACGTTTAATCACTTAATGATATTATATCCATTGAAAGATGTAAAACTTGATTGTCCTTTTAATGGGCCTTTATAAAATGGGCTAGGAATGATCAACAAAGAGCGACGTATATGAAATAATGAATGCTAATTGAATTCAAAAGTCAAAAGCAACATTTTTGCCGTCACGTAAATAACACTTTAGCATTCAAACGAGGCGATCCCCGCCTCGAAAAGAACGAAATGGCGCAATTTATGTTAATCCGGCCGCTTGCTAAAACTGACTACACCATCCCGGAACAATCGTGCAAACGATTAAAGTTGATGCAACCGGCGCGTTTTGACTATTCTCTCATTGAATTCGACTGTTTATTCTACAATCATTTATATTCGAAGCCCAACCGAGGCTAAGTAATATGTATTTTCTGCGGCAAATGGGTCCATTGTTCGCGAGACGAAAACGAGCAAGTTAAATTCATACGGGGGCATTGTAAATAACGGCAGCATATGAATTTGAACGCCAGTTTATCTTGGTTCCGCGCTCGCTCAATTGGACGAAGCTGCGGAAAAGTTTTCGGAAGTACTCGTATCCGATTTCAGCGTTCGCCATCGCAAGTGCCAAAGATTAAAGTGCCGCAGCATTAACCGCGTAGCTTATTTGCGGAATTTAACAAAAACCGCATGTGGCCAGCATTGTTGCATGCGTTGTAAAATCAGTCGTTGGAGGTTAAACATTTTGCCATATCGCGATACAAAATCACACATAAGCAATTTGCCAATACAATGAGATTTAGTATAAGTAATAACATTTTTCTTATTTCTCTCGTGCATTTATAGGGCTTGCCTAAAATCATATTTCGTAAAAAAATTTGGCAAATTAAATTGGAGTTGATGTAAAGCTCTGCACTTTAAGGTTTCAGCACGGTAAATCTTGATGGTTTTTCTTTCAGTGTCCAGATCACTTTCAGATAATTTATTTTCATCTTACTGCAAAGTATCTAATCTCTTTAAATTGATTTTCATAAAACGCCACTCTTATTCATAAGAATCTACCCGCGCGTTCCACTTGATATAAATCATATTCAAAATCGAGATTTAAAATTCCGCCTTGTATACATTGCGATTTAATTCGTTCAAAGGAAGGTAAAATATAACTTATTTGGATTTTAGCAAAATGTTGAAAAATTTACCGGCTTGCAAAGAAATTCACTCTGCATGTGCGAGTGTGACTTTTAACGGTGCATGCATTAAAAATGATGAAAACTTGAGGAAGGGCGGAAAATGACATTGGGCGAAGAAGAAGAAGAAGAAGCGGCTGGTGAATTGGACTCTCGGTCCACTTAAATGATACATATGCGGCGTGTTACAACGAAAGCCAAGCATCATTGCGAATGCACAAGCGAGTCCGTTCGATACGGGTTAAAGGAGGAGGAGGAGGAGGAGGGAGGAGGAGGAGGAGGAGGAGGAGGAAGAGGCGAGGAATCGGTGACAGTGGCTTAAATTAGAAATTTCTTCCTCGGGTTGGGACGTGCGAAAAGTACATCAACGGGAACGGCGCTCTCGAATATCCGGGAATTTCACTAAGAATAGCGAATTACGGAGTCGTAACTAGAGCGCCTAGTGGCTGGGACACACCACAATGGCTAATTAAAGAGCATAGCTAAGCAAGTTGAGCCGCAGTTTCGGCGGAGGCAAGGTTGCCGCCACTCGGAAAGGTGCTTCCACCGCACTCCCGCCATCAACATGGATATTCCTCATCACGGATGGGTTGCTCCTTCGCCGCGTTCGTCGGTTCGTCGGTTCGTCGGTTCGTCTCCGTTCCGGCTGGCAATGTTCGGCGAGTCATTGAGCCCGAGAAGAGGTGGCCAATTGGCTTTATTTTCTCCGCCGCGCTACCTTTCCAGTCAATTATTCATGCGCTCGCGTGCAATTATTGTTGTAGCTATTAAAGAAGGATGAGAGGTTATTAAGCGCAATTCCAGGATTCCCATTTGATTAACCGGACTCTGCCAACAGCTTCTTTTCCTTCCTTCCTTCCTTCCTTCCTTCCTTCCTTCCTACTACCTTCCCTCCTTCTCTCCTTTTTTCGCACAAACTGCGGAACATTAACATTAAAAGGTGCGCTGGTAGTAGGGATCATGGTAAGGTCATAAATTGAACAAATTTAATTTTCTTGGAATTTAAAATTTCATTACTCCGCATGCCGAATAGATAATATATCGGATATATTAATCAGACTGTTACATACTGCACTGCACTGTACTCTCTCTCTCTCTGAGAGCACCTGTCTCAAACTTGGACCTTGATATCTTGCCGAAACTTCTTCTACTACCATTGACACGTGCAGAAATTTGAATTGGATCTCGCCAAGTTCTGATTAGAACCTTTCACGGTTCGATTGCATTCCAGCAAAATTTCTGCTACAGAAGGCAGAAGAAGATTGCCCCTGGCAACATCCATGACCACAGTTTAGTGCGGGCAGGAGGGTTTCATTTTCGATCCAAAAATTGTCTGCCAAGATTACACATCATTATTTAACAACTTGTCTCGTTCTCCGTTTGCTTTTATTATCATAGCAAATACTTTTGTACCTCTCCTGCTTGTTTGCCCTTGTTTTTTACACGGCCCACTTCGTTCCAACTTTACTTTCATTCCGTGTTTATTCTTTAATCCAGTCTGCTCCACGAATTTACTCCCGTTTCATTGTAATTAGTGTAGAAAAAAAGAACCTGGCAATGAAAGCCTAAGCCGGGATCATTGACGGAACCAGTTGTCTCGGTCTCGCTTTTCAACGCAAAAGAAACAAATACCGCGCCATAAACAATCACAACACCTCGGCGAGGTGGCGCAGCCAAGCTCTGCCTTTAAACGGAGCCATGTTACGTCCAACACATTTCGATGTCGAACAAGCGCAGCGGCCGGCGTCGAGCCTCGAAAACCTGCCGTGTCGCATTCCTTATTAAAAGTGGACGCAAGTGACAACGAGCGCATTAATATCAGCGAATTCTGTACCACCTGCTATTTTTAACAGGTTTGGCCCCGGCCGAGCCATTTTTTCGCTGTTAACGCGACAAACGGCGACAAACGGCGACAAACGGCGAGCGGCCGGAGCCGTCCAACGGTGCGAGCTCGCGCAGCAGCCGGGACGATAATTAAAATGTCAATTCCTCCTCCATTTTGCGGGCCGCGCTTAACTTACTTAACGCCCGGTATTATTTCGGGCCCGGATTTGACCGCGCGGACACGAGCTGAGCGGGGACCGCTCGCGTTTTCTTCTCGTAATTGCACGGTATTTATAACGCGAGAGCTTTGGCAGCTCGCAACTTGCACAAGGATGCGCGGGGCCGACGGTCTCGCTCCTTTTCGAGCCGTCCGTCCGTCCGTCCGTCCGTCTCTCTCGCGCTGCCGTCACGTGGGCGCGTTGTTATTGGCACACACCCTATATTTGTCAGGATGGATAGTTTTAAATTCCCGGCTGTATTTCATTACCGGCTGCATATAAACGAGTTGCGCATGATTCACGGACGATCCTGCGAGGCCTCACATCGATAGCTGCTTAAAGTGCTCGTCCGAGCAACTTGTTCGACGATGATCGATAAAGTACCCTCGATGCGTTCAACCACAGAGTATAAATTTCGTCTCGCTTTGTGCCCGCGGTCTATTACGTAACATTATTACAGATTACCTCCTTCTCCTCTCTTTTCCTTCTCTCTCTCTCTCTCTTTCTCTCCCTCCCCACCCCCTCTCTCTCTCTCCCTCTCTTTATTTTCTCCACCAAGCTCGCCAATTTCCCTAGTAAAAATCTGATGAGGCGTGCCACATGATAAGTGTGGCCATTATAGGGATTTTCTGTGGCATACATTATAAGAGGATACCAGATTAAAGCCATATCAGAGCCTAACGTGGTATTCTGAGTAGGCGGCAATAAGTGTGTAACGGTGGGCTTCTTT